>CM067330.1:127055344-127100344 GCA_034376525.1 Nicotiana benthamiana
ATCGTAGGGAAATGAGTCGATCGATCAGGCTCTATGATCGGGAGAAGCAAAACGAAATCAGGATTTGGCCGAAAAAGAAGCAAGCCTATGGATACCATGACCGATCACCATCGATAAAGAAGAATCTTTCTAAATCACTTCGTGTCAGCGAGGCCTTCAAGCATCCGAAATATGCCGGGATTGAAAATGACATAGCGTTCCTGATAGAAAATGACGACTCCTTCAGAAAAACAAACTTATTCAAGTTCTTTTTCCCAAAGAAGTCCCGCTCCGACCGCCCGACGAGTCATCTACTTAAAAAGACCCTCCCGGCAATCCGCCCTTCCTTGAATTATTCGGTCATGCAATACTTATTGAATACAAAGAACAAAATTCATTTCGACCCCGTCGTAGTTCTCAATCATTTCGTGGCACCGGGCGTGGCTGAACCATCTACGATGGGGGGAGCAAATGCACAGGGAAGAAGCTTAGATAAAAGAATACGTTCTTGCATCGCTTTTTTGTAGAAGGCTCGACCAGCGAGAAAAAGTGTTTGGCCAAAACCAAAAAGAGGGTGACCCACTTTATTCGCCAAGCGAAAGATCTCGCTTCGCGGGAACAACAAAAACCACCATCTCACTCTTTCCTTTCTTCGGTGCTACCTTTTTTTCCCAAGGGGTTGGGGTGTATAATAACCTTTTTTTTAGGATGCCTGTGAACAACTCCTAGGTCAATTAAGGATAAAATGTTGGAACCTCATGGGTAAGGATAAGGTAATGGAATTGATAGAGAAATTCATAGACCTAAATAGGATAAGAGAATTGATAAGGGGAATATAGATGATGATAGAGATCATACTGAGAAACAGAAGAATTCCGTACGGGTACAACTATTATTTGAACGAAGTGAAAAAAAATGCGATCTTTGTTGTATAATAGAACAAACACTAATACCTTAATTGAATCGGTCAAGATCAAATCTGTTTATCAAAGTGCTTCTCCGATTGCTCAAGACATCTCTTTTCAACCGAGGAACAAAACAAGATCATTTCGTACCATTTTTAGTAAAATAGTGAAGGATATTCCATTAGTAATGAAAAAAGGGTGGAGGGGATTCGTATATGTTGTTCAGCTCGATTAGAAGGTGAAGAAATAGCTAGAACTGAATGCGGAAAGTATGGAAAAACATCTCGTAATGTATTCAACCAGAAAATAGATTATGCTCCTGCGGAAGTATCTACTCGTTACGGAATCTCAGCTGTCAAAGTGTGGATTTCCTATAGTAAAAAAAAGGGCCGTGCTATATCCGAAACGTACGAAATATAGTAAATATCGTAGAGGCAGATGTAGTAGGGGTTGCAAACCAGACGGTACACAACTTGGTTTTGGAAGATATGGCACTAAAAGTTGTAGAGCTGGTCGTCTTTCATATCGAGCCATTGAAAGAGAACTAGTACTATAATTATCATTTCCCCGGTGTTCACAGGATCAACATCATATTAGTATTATCATTAACGTCCTAAAAACATGCCTTATTGAAAAATTTGGACTTGCCCAAAAATTTGAATTAATTTTGCCTTATTAATTATTTTAACGTGGATTTAAATGCCTGTTTGTATGCTTACAATAAAGTACTTGTTTATACTAGAGACATAGAATTTGCTAAAACTACAAGAAAATTAATGGAAACATATCCTATTACTTTCCAAATTGGATTAGCAACTACTCCTTATTTACCTCAATTAGAGAGTAACTTCAGAAAATTTTTAATACACTTAAAGTGTGGAATAGAATATTTAGGTATACATCAAATAGTTGAAAAATATTTAGGAATCCGACCTAGACATATTGGAATAACTAATGATTATTTTACATACTGTCAAATTATATTTAGTTTCCTTAGCCTACAGGATAAAAATAAAGAACATAAGATTAAAGAAATATTTCATAAATATTTTAGAAATCATACAGTAGACGAAAAAGATATAAAATTTTTCATTGATATTATTTATAAATATACTCTAGAAAAATTAACTATGGATGAAAAAGGTGAAGATAAATTAGTAGAAGAACATATAGAAATACTATATAATATTATAGAAAATATGGAACATATAGATGACACCACTACTTCAGTATCTAATGAAGACTACCTAAGTGATGGTTAAAATTGAAGCAATAAATAATAAAATGGAAATAATAAATAATAATATTTTGGAATCAAATAAAGTAACATTCGAACAGATAAAAGAAATAAGAAAAAGGGTAGATAATATGGAACAGAAATTAAAAACATAAAGTTAAAAATATTACAAGAAAATAATAAAAAAGAAAAAGAACCAATAAATAAAACCGGCTATGTCAATATACCAGGATTAGGATGGATGCCAATTAAAGTACCAATAACTACTGAAAAAATAAAAGAAGAGTTATGAAAAGAGGAGAATATGTAAAAGATACATATATGGAAAATAACAAAATAAAAGAAATGTCAAATTTGAATAGAATATTTTTTAAGCTAAATGATAATTATAGACTTATGCAAAAACAAGATAACACTATAGAATCACCTTTAGAACAAATAGTAAGATTAACCAGAGAAAATAATGAGGAAAACAATAACGAATCATATAGTAATAATAGTGATAGTAGTACAATTAGTTATGACATCACTAAAACAAAGAATATGAGAAAGAAAAAGTTAACCCTGAAAGATATTTATGAAAAATTAGATAAAATAAAAAAAAGTACAAAAATTAGAAAAACATGTATTTAAAAAGAAAAAACAAACAATAAATTCTGACCCTGAAATATCTAAAAATATATTAGATTCAGATACAACAACAAATATAAGTTCAGAAGAAGAAAAAGATGATAAGAAAATAGTAGTAGAAGTAATAGATAAAATAGAAAATAATTCAGATATTAATATGGAGGAAGATAGCAATTCAGATACCTATACTGACTTGATAAAGAAAACAAATAAATTACATATAGAAACTAATGAATTAAAAGATACAATTAAAGATGAAGATATAATAACAAATCATATAAATATGACTAAACCAGATAGCTTAGAAGATAGAAAAGGATGTTATACAACTTTCGCAACAGGAAGAGATAAAGGTTATAAAAAAGAAGTTATTATGAAAAACAGATTATTCAAAACAACATAGGAATGATAAAATATGGGGATCAAGATTAATAAGAGGAATAGCAGAAATAGTAAAAACATCTACAGGAGAAAATACTAACTCTTTTTTAGATTTAGACTACTCTAAAGATATAACTAAAGAAATACGAAAATGGTCAGCAAAAACAGAGAAAACGATTTTAGAAACAAAATTACCTATAGAAAAAGTAGGACAATATATTGTAACCACCTTAGTAGGAAATGTTAAAGAATGGTATGAAAATTTAGGAGAAGAAATGATAAAAGCATTACATGCAGCTACATATGCTAATGCACAGCCTACAACAGATGTAAGTAAAATACTTCAAAAATTTGTAATATCAATTACAGCCGAATTTAGTACGCTAGGAGCAAAAAATTCAATGATTCGTAAAAATATAGAAAAAGCAAGAAATAATCTATTAATTTTAGTTATTTGTGATTTATGCTACTATGAAGAATATGTATGTGAATTTAGTAACTATTTTCATAAAGGAAGATTTAATAATAATGAGAAACCTATGATCTTAGACTTATTCCTACATAAATTACCATATCCAACTAATTTATTAGTAATGAAGACTATAAAATAGAAGCCAAATCAATAGACACCTTAGGAACTAGGATAGAATATGTAAGAAATTGAATAAATGATAGATGTACTCAAGCGACAAATCTTAGAAATTTATTACAATCAGATATACAGTTATGTTGTACAAAAGATAAACCAAGTAAATATAGATGTAGTAAAAAATATCCTAAACAAATATGAACACACTATAAGAAAAGAAATAAGAAATACATTAGAAGAAATTATAATTTAAGGAATATTACAAATAACAAAAAATGAAGATATATAAATAAAAGAAAACATAGAAATTACTTCAAAAAGAATCCTAAAAAATGTAAATGTTATAATTGTGGAAAAATAGGACACATATTCACATAATGCAAAGAACCTAGACAAAAACAAATAAAAGAAATCCAGTTAGATAATGATGAATTTATAGATATAGATATAGTTAAGCAAGAAATAGATACAGACAACTTTTCTAGTGAAGATGAAATAATTGAATCAGATATAACAAGTGAAGAAGAAGATGAATCAGACTGAAATAGGAGAAACAAGTGATAAAAATATAATAATAAACTATACACAAGACATAGATTATGAGAAACAACAGATAATATTTGATGAAAAAATTTATGAGAAAATTAGGAAAGAAGAATTAGACCTTACACCAGACTTAGTTTTTAAAAATAAATTTTGGAATAAAACCTTAAAAATTAAAAAATAAAATTATTATATAATCACTAAAAAAAATTTGTATTAGACATAAAACATTTAAATGAAAAAATAATGATACCTTTAGTATCTAAACATCTAATTGAAGAAGAAACTAAAAATATTAAACATAAACATGATCTAAGATATTGCTATTTTGGAGGAATACAGATTATGTTATATGCACATTTTAAAGAAGGTATAGATACACCAATAGAAATATATTTAGCAGATGATAGAATAACTCATCCCATAGAACAATCCATATTAACACAATTAACAGGAAATCTAATATACCAAAAAGATAAATTCTTATTTAAACCTGATTTTAATATAAGTATGACAGAACAAAATATAGTCAAAGCATTGACGACTTATTGGAAAAATAATGGAATAGAAATGTTACCAGGAAGTAAAGTACTAACTATCAAAGCAAAACAATTATACGTATTAAGCAATAGACCAGGAATAAATAAAAATAAAAGAAAAGGATTAACATATATAAGTAAGATCTTTGAACCTATCCTAAAAGAAATACCTAGGAAATAACAATTATATATACTACCTAACCAAAACCAAGACTTAGAATTAGTAAATTATAATTTAGAACAAAGAAGAAATATTTTGAATAGAAGTATAAGTAGAAGGAATCTAAACATAATACCTAGAATTAGGAAAAATATATCAGACGAATATTCAGAAAACCAATATTATATAAAAGGAAGAATAATAAGAAATGGAATAAGAATACTAGTACCAATCTTAATTGCTACTAATGCAGGAGAAAATTATATAGCTGAACAACTAATAAGTGAGATTGATAAGATAGAAGAAAGTAATCACAGATATACTAATTTTATTACACAACAAGAAGTAACAAGTATGGGAAAAATAAATAGCCCAATAGAAATACAAGGATAATTATTCAACATAAATCTAGAAGTAATGGATAATGAACCAGAAATTATACTAGGAATTAAATGGTTAAATATGGTAGAACCATAGAATCTAACAAATCAGAATTAGAAATAACAGTTAATACAATAACAAGTAAGATAAAAGAGAAACAATTAATACTATAAATATAATAAAAGAAAGTATAGGAGTCATGAAGAAATACATATTTAATTAAAGTAAAATGTGAAGGATATAACAGTAGATATTATACAGCATATATAGATACATGAGCTGGAACTAATATATGTAAAAGAAAAGTATTACCAGAAGAATATTGGAAGGAATTAAAAAATCCAATTATAATTGCTGGATTTAACCAAGAAAGAAATCTAGTCAGACACAAAGCTATAAATATAACAATACAAATATGGGATAGAGAACTAGTATTAAATGAATTATATCCATGTGATGAAATATTTCATCATATAATATTAGGTTATAAAAAGTTCTTAAAAAATTATGAACCCTTTACAATAACAAGAAATTATTTATTATTGACTACCCCTTGCAAGCAGAAAATAATAGCTAAAAGAACCTTGGAAAGACAAACTGAACTAATACCTTGGATTAAAGGAGATAGTAAAATTAAACAATCACTACCTTGTAAAAGCAAAGACAATAAATTACAAGTAAGTGAGATTAGTATTGAAGAAGAAATAACTAACGAATTTAAAGAGATATTTAGTG
Source organism: Nicotiana benthamiana (assembly GCA_034376525.1). Taxonomy (NCBI): domain Eukaryota; kingdom Viridiplantae; phylum Streptophyta; class Magnoliopsida; order Solanales; family Solanaceae; genus Nicotiana; species Nicotiana benthamiana. The sequence continues at coordinate 127,061,424 of CM067330.1, forward strand.
AAGACCCATTACAAAATTAGCAAAAACACAAAACCCTTACCTATTAGATTACTAAAAGAGGATGATTTAGTTTATAAAAAACCTATGAAATATACCGAAGAGGATATGATTCAATTTAAATTACATTTAACAGAATTATTAAAAGAAAATTTTATTAGATCTAGTGAATCTAAATATAGTAGTCCCTCCCGCATTCATAGTAATGAAACACAATGAACAAAAAAGAGGAAAATCTAGAATGGTAATAGACAATAAAGACTTAAATAAAAAGACAGAAACATTAAATTATCCAATAACAAATAAAGCAGTAATATTAATCAAAGTTAAAGGTTATGAGTGGTTCGGTAAATTTGATTGTAAATCAGGATTCTATCATATTAAAATAATAGAAGAACATAGACATTTAACAGCTTTCTCAATACCCAATGGATTTTATGAATGGAATGTATTACCCTTTGGATTAAAAAATTCCCCAGGATATTTTCAAAAATTTATGGATACATATCTTGAAAATATAGATGGAATTATTATATATATAGATGATATATTATTATTCACTAAAACGGAGGAAGATCATATAAAATTATTAAAAAGATTTAAGAAAATAATAAGAGATGCAGGAATAGCTCTAAGTGAAAAGAAAGCAGAAATATTAAGGAATAAAATAGAATTTTTAGGTATAAAGATAGATAGAAATGGCGTAGAGATGCAAGAACATATATTAATAAAGATTGAAGAACACATGGAAGAATTAAAAGAAAAGAAACAATTACAAAGTTTTTTAGAATTAGTAAATCGAATTAGAAATTATGTACCTCATATAAGTGAAAAATTAGTACCGCTACAAAAGAAATTAAAAACAAAAACAACAGTATTTGAATGGACTATAGAAGATAAAGAAAACCTGAAAAAAGTTAAGGAATATTGTAAGAAATTACCCAAATTACAAATCCCAGAAATAAATGAAAAAATAAAATGGATAATTTATACAGATGCATCAGATTATGCTTTTGGAAGTATGTTAACATATGTAAATATGGAAAATAACACACAACATATTACATCATTCAACTCAGGAACTTTTAAAGAAAATGAAATAAAATGGGAAATAAATAGAAAGGAATTAATAAGCGTATTAAAAGTATTATTATACTATGAGATATATATAGCATATACACATTTTATATTAAGAACAGATAATACCCAAGTTAAATTTTGGTTAACAAAGGATTTAAAGAATCAATCAATTACTACCAGAAATATTAGAAATATAGCATGTCAAATATCGTTATTTAATTTTGATATTGAACTAATAAGTACCAAAGACAATTTTATTGCAGATTTTTTATCCAGACATATGATGCAGGGATAGCTATAAGCTTATAAAGAAGCATTTTATTATGATTGACAGGTACAACCTGAACAAGGGGAAATAGTACAAAATCTATTACAAGACGTATTACAAAAATTACAAGGAATGGAGAAAAATATAGAAAAGCTGGAAAGCAGAATTAACCATATGGAAGATGGCAAAAAAGAGCAAGAAATAGACCTGCAAGAATTTAAAGAGATAACAATTAGCCAAGAAAATATGACAAAAAAGATAAAGGAAAAGGGATAGAAGTAACTACTCACCAAGCCAAAAAACTCAAACCTTTGAATATCCAACTTAGACCAGAGCAACCCATACCTAAAAGAACAGATTTTATTCACCAATTACCAAAACCCCAGACAAATACTTACAGTGAAATCATCAAAAAACCTACACAAGATCTATTCGTACAAAGAATACACAACTACCTGAACCAATTCATACAAGTTGCCAACTACCTAAACAAGAACATACAATCACCAGACTATAACCCAGAAAAACTTATTGGATGGCAAACCAAACCTTTGAAGGGATATAACAAATTAGTAGCATTAAACAAGACAGACCCAAAACCCATAGAGACCATGTATAATTATGGGCTATTGCATGCGGTATATACGCAAAATGGAGATAATCTACAACATATCCGAGAGCTATATCAAGTAGTAAAGAAATACTTGGAAATTACCAAAGCAGATTTAATATTTATTCGGATTTATTCAGCACCCTGTGAAGTAACACCGCAGGAAATATACCATTCCATCACGCAGTGAAGATGGGACCGACAAGAACGATTATGTGTGAAGAGCCTATAGAACAACCTGATCTGACTGTTCATGAAATAGTAGAATTTCTACTGAACAAAAGAGCTATTATGATCAAAGTTATTATTCAAGAGTGAATTAACAATTATGAAGAACGAGGAAAATGGATCTACAACAGCAAAAATAGTACAATTATTTATTCAAATGCCAAGACGACAAAGGACATAGAAGAACTACCTAGATGGATTACTACCCTCGCAAATTGGGAAATTACGCCAACAACTAATGCATTGAGGACATATCCGAAGCCGATGACGGAGAAGACAAAATACCTATTATGTCAACAATTGAAGGACTTATTCAACTTACACCATCGCAATTATTGCAACCAAAAAGAAGATATTTCTAAAGTTTATCTTCCACCTACTATGGAAAAAGACAAAGAAGAAGAAGACAAAGAGCAAAATGACTAAAAGAATTTTCGTAAAAAGTCTTGTTAGTAATTTTCAAGAAAAATGTAGTATTTTTAGGCTAGACTTGTTAGGCTAGCATTTTTCAAAGTCTTTGTCTTGTTAGGCTAGAAAAGTTTTTTGTCTTGATTAGGGTAGTATTTATTTCTTTCAAGAAAAGTTTTTGTAAATAGTAGGCAAAGTTTTATGTAAAAATGTAACGTGTCCTAGTGAGTCAGCAAAGAGATAAGAAGGAATAATTGGGGTGGATGATGGGGCCCAATGAGCACCCACACTCTAATTATTACCCTCAATCCTTTGCCTATATATATAGGACTTTGTAAATTCAAGGGGGATCATCGACTCTTCAACCTGGTATAATAAAATCTTTCTTTGAAAAACTCTCTCTCATATACTCTTACTTTCTCAAAAATATCAAAAGATCTAGCATCAACTACGGAACTAATGGAGCAAAATAAGGTACGCAATTCTATGGCAAGCTAAATTTCCTATGGCAAGGTTTTAGGAAAGTAGTAATAATACTAAAATGATAATGATCCTGTGAACACCGAGAGTTCGGTATAACATTAGTTTAAAGGTTTAATAACAGCCAGTAATGAAAGCTAAAGTGGATCTAGCCGTGCACTTTGTCCGCGCCAGGCAGGTGGCCGTTATGCGATGTTGTGGTGCTTAAATTGGCTTGGGATCCTTACCTGCTTGACCTACTGTTACTGATATTATCACCTTTAGCTTACTGTTATTCCGTTCCCTTCCCCTTTGGTATCAGAGCCTTAATATCATACTAGTATTATCATTAACGTCCTAAAAACTTGCCTTATTGAAAAATTTGGACTTGCCAAAAAATTTGAATTAATTTTGCCTTATTAATTATTTTAACATGGATTTAAATGCATGTTTGTATGCTTACAATAAAGTACTTGTTTATACTGGAGACATAGAATTTGCTAAAACTACAAGAAAATTAATGGAAACATATCCTATTACTTTCCAAATTGGATTAGCAACTACTCCTTATTTACCTACATTAGAGAGTAACTTCGGAAAATTTTTAATACACTTAAAGTGTGGAATAGAATATTTAGGTATACATCAAATAGTTGGAAAATATTTAGGAACCCAACCTAGACATATTGGAATAACTAATGATTATTTTACATACTGTCAAAGTATATTTAGTTTCCTCAGCCTACATGATAAAAATAAAGAACATAAGATTAAAGAAATATTTCACAAATATTTTAGAAATCATACAGTAGATGAAAAAGATATAAAATTTTTCATTGATATTATTTATAAATATACTCTAGAAAAATTAACTATGGATGAAAAAGGTGAAGATAAATTAGTAGAAGAACATATAGAAATACTATATAATATTATAGAAAATATGGAACATATAGATGACACCACTAGTTCAATATCTACTGAAGACTACCTAAGTGATTTTTAAAATGGAAGCAATAAATAATAAAATGGAAATAATAAATAATAATATTTTGGAATCAAATAAAGTAACATTAGAAAAGATAAAAGAAATAAGAAAAAGGATAGAAAATATGGAAACAGAAATTAAAAACATAAAGTTAAAAATATTACAAGAAAATAATAAAAAAGAAAAAGAACCTATAAATAAAACTGGCTATGTCAATATACAAGGATTAGGATGGATGCCAATTAAAGTACCAATAACTACTGAAAAAATAAAAGAAGAGTTATGAAAAGAGGAGAATATGTAAAAATTACATATATGGAAAATAACAAAATAAAAGAAATGTCAAATTTGAATAGAATATTTATTAAGCTAAATGATAATTATAGACTTATGCAAAAATAAGATAACACTATAGAATCACCTTTAGAACAAATAGTAAGATTAACCAGAGAAAATAATGAGAAAAACAATAACGAATCATATAGCAATAATAGTGATAGTAGTACAATTAGTTATGACATCACTAAAAGAAAGAATATGAGAAAGAAAAAGTTCCCTGAAAGATATTTATGAAAAATTAGATAAAATGGAAAAAACAGTACAAAAATTAGAAAAACATGTATTTAAAAAGAAAAAACAAACAATAAATTCTGACCCTGAAATATCTAAAAATAGATTAGATTCAGATACAACAACAAATATAAGTTCAGAAGAAGAAAAAGATGATAAGAAAATAGTAGTAGAAGTAATAGATAAAATAGAAAATAATTCAGATATTAATATGGACGAAGATAGCAATTCAGATACCTATACTGACTTGATAAAGAAAACAAATAAATTACATATAGAAACTAATGAATTAAAAGATACAATTAAAGATGAAGATATAATAACAAATCATATAAATATGACTAAACCAGATAGCTTAGAAAATAGAAAAGGATTTTATGCAACTTTCGCAACAGGACGAGATAAAGGTTATAAAAAAAGAAGTTATGATGAAAAAACAGATTATTCAAAACAACATAGGAATGATAAAATATGGGGATCAAGATTAATAAGAGGAATAGCAGAAATAGTAAAAACATCTACAGGAGAAAATACTAACTCTTTTTTTGACTTAGACTACTCTGAAGATATAACTAAAGAAATATAAAAATGGTCAGGAAAGACAGAGAAAACGATTTTAGAAACAAAATTACCCATAGAAAAAGTAGGACAATATATTGTAACCACCTTAGTAGGAAATGTTAAAGAATGGTATGAAAATTTAGGAGAAGAAATGATAAAAGCATTACATGCAGCTACAAATGCTAATGCACAGCCTACAACATATGTAAGTAAAATACTTCAAAAATTTGTAATATCAATTATAGCCGAATTTAGTATGCCAGGAGCAGAAAATTCAATGATTCGTAAAAATATAGAAAAAGCAAGAAATAATCTATTAAATTTAGTTATTTGTGATTTATGCTACTATGAAGAATATGTATGTGAATTTAGTAACTATTTTCAAAAAGGAAGATTTTATAATAATGAGAAACCTATGATCTTAGACTTATTCCTACATAAATTACCATATCCAACTAATTTATTAGTATTTAAAGACTATAAGATAGAAGCCAAATTAATAGACACCTTAGGAACTAGGATAGAATATGTAAGAAATTGGATAAATGATAGATGTACTCAAGCGACAAATCATAGAAATTTATTACAATCAGATATACAGGAATATTTTTTAGACGATGCTTTATTGATACAAGAAGGAAGTTCTGTAAAATCAACGGGAAGAATTGCTCAGATACCCGTGAGTGAGGCTTATTTGGGCCGTGTTATAAATGCCCTGGCTAAACCTATTGATGGTTGAGGTGAAATTTCAGCTTCTGAATTTCGATTAATCGAATCTGCCACCCCGGGTATTATTTCGCGCCGTTCCGTATATGAGCCTCTTTAAACCGGGCTTATTGCTATTGATTCGATGATCCCTATAGGACGTGGTCAGCGAGAATTAATTATTGCGGACAGACAGACCGGTAAAACAGCAGTAGCCACAGATACGATCCTCAATCAACAAGGTCAAAATGTAATATGTGTTTATGTAGCTATTGGGCAAAAAACATCTTCTTTTGCCCAGGTCGTAACTACTTTACAGGAAAGGAGAGCGATGGAATACACTATTGTGGTAGTCGAAACGGCAGATTCCCCTGCTACATTACAATACCTTGCTCCTTATACAGGAGCAGCTCTGGCTGAATATTTTATGTATCGTGAACGACACACATTAATCATTTATGATGATCCCTCCAAACAAGCGCAAGCTTATCGCCAAATGTCTCTTCTATTACGAAAACCAGATACCACTAAATCACCACCCCCAAGTTAAACTGGTACTTGCTGTTGCACCAGGAGCCGTTGCACCAGGTGCTAAAGCATGGGTGTTTTGTATCCATTGAGCAAAAACGGGTTGTAACTGTATAGCGGTATCTGAAAACATATCTTGAGGACGCCCTAAAGCGCTCATGGTATCATTATAAATATACAAACCAAAACTGTGAAAGCCTAGAAATATACATGCCCAGTTGAGATGGGATATGATTGCATCACGATGTCTAAGGACACGATCTAATAGATCGTTGTACCGAGTAGTTGGATCATAATCTCTTACCATAAAAATGGTTGCATGCGCGGCAGCACCAACTATGAGAAATCCACCAATCCACATGTGATGTGTGAACAATGACAGTTGTGTACCATAGTCAGTAGCTAGATACGGATAAGGGGGCATGGAATACATATGGTGAGCTACAACAATGGTTAAAGAGCCTAACATAGCTAAGTTAAGAGATAATTGAGCATGCCATGACGTTGTTAGGATCTCATACAGTTAAGAGATATAGAGAACATAAGTGTATATCTGATTGTAATAAATTTCTAAGATTTGTCGCTTGAGTACATCTATCATTTATCCAATTTCTTACATATTCTATCCTAGTTCCTAAGGTGTCTATTGATTTGGCTTCTATTTTATAGTCATTAAATACTAATAAATTAGTTGGATATGGTAATTTATGTAGGAATAAGTCTAAGATCATAGGTTTCTCATTATTATTAAATCTTCCTTTATGAAAATAGTTACTAAATTCACATACATATTCTTCATAGTAGCATAAATCACAAATAACTAAATTTAATAGATTATTTCTTACTTTTTCTATATTTTTACGAATCATTGAATTTTCTGCTCCTAGCGTACTAAATTCGGCTGTAATTGATATTACAAAATTTTGAAGTATTTTACTTACATCTGTTGTAGGCTGTGCATTAGCATCTGTAGCTGCATGTAATGCTTTTATCATTTCTTCTACTAAATTTTCATACCATTCATTAACATTTCCTACTAAGGTGGTTACAATATATTGTCCTACTTTTTCTATGGGTAATTTTGTTTCTAAAATCGTTTTCTCTGTTTTTGCTGACCATTTTTGTATTTCTTTAGTTATATCTTCAGAGTAGTCTAAGTCTAAAAAAGAGTTAGTATTTTCTCCTGTAGATGTTTTTACTATTTCTGCTATTCCTCTTATTAATCTTGATCCCCATATTTTATCATTCCTATGTTGTTTTGAATAATCTGTTTTTTCATAATAACTTCTTTTTTTATAACCTTTATCTCTTCCTGTTGCGAAAGTTGTATAAAATCCTTTTCTATTTTCTAAGCTATCTGGTTTAGTCATATTTATATGATTTGTTATTATATCTTCATCTTTAATTGTATCTTTTAATTCATTAGTTTCTATATGTAATTTATTTGTTTTTTTTATCAAGTCAGTATAGGTATCTGAATTGCTATCTTCGTCCATATTAATATCTGAATTATTTTCTATTTTATCTATTACTTCTACTACTATTTTCTTATCATCTTTTTCTTCTTCTGAACTTATATTTGTTGTTGTATCTGAATCTAATCTATTTTTAGATATTTCAGGGTCAGAATTTATTGTTTGTTTTTTCTTTTTAAATATATGTTTTTCTAATTTTTGTACTCTTTTTTCCATTTTATCTAATTTTTCATAAATATCTTTCAGGGTTAACTTTTTTTTTCTCATATTCTTTCTTTTAGTGATGTCATAACTAATTGTACTACTATCACTATTATTACTATATGATTCGTTATTGTTTTCCTCATTATTTTCTCTAGTTAATCTTACTATTTGTTCTAAAGGTGATTCTATAGTGTTATCTTGTTTTTGCATAAGTCTATAATTATCATTTAGCTTAATAAATATTCTATTCAAATTTGACATTTCTTTTATTTTGTTATTTTCCATATATGTAATTTTTACATATTCTCCTCTTTTCATAACTCTTCATTTATTTTTTCAGTAGTTATTGGTACTTTAATTGGCATCCATCCTAATCCTGGTATATTGACATAGCCAGTTTTATTTATAGGTTCTTTTTCTTTTTTATTATTTTCTTGTTTTAACTTTATGTTTTTAATTTCTGTTTCCATATTTTCTATCCTTTTTCTTATTTCTTTTATCTGTTTTAATGTTACTTTATTTGATTCTAAAATATTATTATCTATTTCCATTTTATTACTTATTGCTTCCATTTTAACCATCACTTAGGTAGTCTTCAGTAGATATTGAAGTAGTGGTGTCATCTATATGTTCCATATTTTCTATTATATTATATAGTATTTCTATATGTTCTTCTACTAATTTATCTTCACCTTTTTCATCCATAGTTAATTTTTCTAGAGTATATTTATAAATAATATCAATGAAAAATTTTATATCTTTTTCATCTACTGTATGATTTCTAAAATATTAATGAAATAATTTTTAATCTGATGTTCTTTATTTTTATCCTGTAGGTTAAGGAAACTAAATATACTTTGACAGTATGCAAAATAATCATTAGTTATTCCAATATGTCTAGGTCGGGTTCCTAAATATTTTCCAACTATTTGATGTATACCTAAATATTCTATTCCACACTTTAAGTGTATTAATAATTTTTCGAAGTTACTCCCTAATTGAGGTAAATAAGGAGTAGTTGCTAATCCAATTTGGAACGTAATAGGATATGTTTCCATTAATTTTCTTGTAATTTTAGCAAATTCTATGTCTCCAGTATAAACAAGTACTTTATTGTAAGCGTACAAACAGACGTTTAAATCCATGTTAAAATAATTAATAAGGCAAAATTAATTCAAATTTTTTGGCAAGTCCAAATTTTTCAATAAGGCAAGTTTTTAGGACGTTAATGATAATACTAATATGATATTGAGGCTCTGATACCAAAGGGGAAGGGAACGGAATAACAGTAAGCTAAAGGTGATAATATCAGTAACAGTAGGTCTAGCAGGTAAGGATCCCAAGCCACTTTAAGCACCACAACAGCGCATAACGGCCACCTGCCTGGCGCGGACAAAGTGCACGGCTAGATCCACTTTAGCTTTCATTACTGGCTGTTATTAAACCTTTAGACTAATGTTACACCGAACTCCCGGTGTTTACAGGATCATTATCATTTTAGTATTATTACTACTTTCCTAAAACCTTGCCATAGGAAATTTAGCTGCCATAAAATTGCGTACCTTATTTTGCTCCATTAGTTCCGTAGTTGATGCTAGATCTTTTGACATTTTTGAGAGAGTAAGAGTATATGAGAGAGAGTTTTTCAAAGAAAGATTTTATTATACCAGGTTGAAGAGTCGATGCCCCCTCTTGAATTTACAAAGTCCTATATATATAGGCAAAGGATTGAGGGTAATAATTAGAGTGTGGGTGCTCATTGGGCCCCATCATCCACCCAATTTATTCCTTCTTATCTCTTTGCTGACTCACTAGGGCACGTTACATTTTTACATAAAACTTTGCCTACTATTTACAAAAACTTTTCTTGAAAGAAATAAATAATACCCTAATCAAGACAAAAAACTTTTCTAGCCTAACAAGACAAAGACTTTGAAAAATGCTAGCCTAACAAGTCTAGACTAAAAATACTACATTTTTCTTGAAAATTACTAACAAGACTTTTTACGAAAATTCTTTTAGTCTTCATTTTGCTCTTGTATTCTTCTTCTTTGTCTTTTTCTATAGTAGGTGGAAGATAAACTTTTGGAATATCTTCTTTTTGGTTGCAATAATTGCGATGGTGTAAGTTGAATAGTCCTTCAATTGTTGACATAATAGGTATTTTGTCTTCTCCGTCATCTGCTTCGAATATGTCCTCAATGCATTAGTTGTTGGCGTAATTTCCAAATTTGCGAGGGTAGTAATCCATCTAGGTAGTTCTTCTATGTCCTTTGTCGTCTTGGCATTTGAATAAGTAATTGTACTATTTTTGCTGTTGTAGATCCATTTTCCTCCTTCTTCATAACTGTTTATTAACTCTTGATAATAACTTTGATCATAATAGCTCTTTTGTTCTGTAGAAATTCTACTATTTCATGAACAGTCAGATCAGGTTGTTCTATAGGCTCTTCACACATAATCATTCTTGTCAGTCCTATCTTCACTGCTGTGATAGAATGGTATATTTCCTGCTGTGTTACTTCACAGGGTGCTGAATAAATCCGAATAAATATTAAATCTGCTTTGGTAATTCCCAAGTATTTCTTTACTACTTGATTTCTCTGGGATATGTTGTAGATTATCTCCATTTTGCGTATATACCTCATGCAATAGTCCATAATTATACATGGTATGTATGAGTTTTGGGTCTGTGTTGTTTAATGCTACTAATTTGTTATATCCCTTCAAAGGTTTGGTTTGCATTCCAATAAGTTTTTCTGGGTTATAGTCTGGTGATTGTATGTTCTTGTTTAGCTAGTTGGCTACTTGTATGAATTGGTTCAGATAGTTGTGTGTTCTTTGCACGAATAGATTTTGTGTAGGTTTTTTGGTGATTTCACTGTAAGTATTTGTCTGGGGTTTTGGTATTTGGTAAATAAAATCTGTTCTTTTAGGTATGGGTTGCTCTTGTCTAAGTTGGATATTGAAAGGTTTGAGTTTTTTGGCTTGGTGAGTAGTTACTTCTATCCCTTTTCCTTTATCTTTTTTGTCAAAATTTTCTTGGCTAATTGTTATCTCTTTAAATTCTTGCAGGTCTATTTCTTGCTCTTTTTTGCCATCTTCCATATGGCTAATTCTGCTTTCCAACTTTTCTATATTTGTCTCCATTCCTTGTAATTTTTGTAATATGTCTTGTAATAGATTTTGTACTATTTCCCCTTGTTCAGGTTGTACCTGTCAATCATAATAAAATGCTTATTTATAAGCTTATAGCTATCCCTGCATCATATGTCTAGATAAAAAATCTGCAATAAAATTGTCTTTAGTACTGATTAGTTCAATATCAAAATTAAATAAAAGATATTTGACATACTATATTTCTAATATTTCTGGTAGTAATAGATTGATTCTTTAAATCCTTTGTTAACCAAAATTTAACTTGGGTATTATCTGTTCTTAATATAAAATGTGTATGTGCTATATATCTCACAGTATAATAATGCTTTTAATACGCTTAATAATTTCTTTCTATTTATTTCCTATTTTATTTCATTTTCTTTAAAAGTTCCTGAGTTGAATGATGTAATATGTTGTGTGTTATTTTTCATATTTACATATGTGAACATACTTCCAAAAGCATAATCTGATGCATCTGTATAAATTATACATTTTACTTTTTCATTTATTTTCTGGGATTTGTAATTTGGGTAATTTCTTATAATATTCCTTTACTTTTTTCAGGTTTTCTTTATCTTTTATAGTCCATTCAAATACTGTTGTTTTTGTTTTTAATTTCTTTTGTAGCGGTGCTAATTTTTCACTTAAATGAGGTACATAATTTCTAATTTGATTTACTAATCCTAAAATACTTTGTAATTGTTTCTTTTCTTTTAATTCTTCCATGCGTTCTGCAATCTTTTTTAATATATGTTCTTGCATCTTTACGCCATTTCTATCTATCTTTATACCTAAAAATTCTATTTTATTCCTTAATTTTTCTGCTTTCTTTTCACTTAGAGCTATTCCTGCATCTTTTATTATTTTCTTAAATCTTTTTAATAATTTTATATGATCTTCCTTCGTATTAGTGAATAATAATATATCATTTATATATACAATAATTCCATCTATATTTCCTAGATATGTATCCATAAATTTTTGAAAATATCCTGGGAAATTTTCAAATCCAAAGGGTAATACATTCCATTCATAAAATCCATTGGGTATTGAGAAAGCTGTTAAATGTCTATGTTCTTCTATTATTTTAATATGATAGAATCCTGATTTACAATCAAATTTACTGAACCACTCATAACCTTTAACTTTGTTTAATATTACTGCTTTATTTGGTATTGGATAATTTAATGTTTCTGTCTTTTATTTAAGTCTTTATAGTCTATTACCATTCTAGATTTTCCTCTTTTTTGTTCACTGTGTTTCATTACTCTGAATGCGGGACTACTATGTTTAGATTCACTAGATCTAATAAAATTTCCTTTTAATAATTCTGTTATATGTAATTTAAATTGAATCATATCCTCTTCAGTATATTTCATAGGTTTTTTATAAACTAAATCATCCTCTTTTAGTAATCTAATAGGTATTTGGGTTTTGTGTTTTTCCCAATTTTGTAATGGGTCTTCACTAAATATGTCTTTAAATTCGTTAGTTATTTCTTCTTCAATACGAATCTCACTTACTTGTAATTTATTGTCTTTACTTTTACAAGGTAGTGATTGTTTAATTTTACTATCTCCTTTAATCCAAGGTATTAGTTCACTTTGTTTTTCCAAGGTTCTTTTACCTATTATTTTCTGCTTGCAGGGGGTAGTTAATAATAAATAATTTCTTGTAATTGTAAAGGGTTCATAATTTTTTAAGAATTTTTTATAACCTAATATTATATCATGAAATATTTCATCACATGGATATAATTCATTTAGTACTAGTTCTCTATCCCATATTTGTATTGTTATATTTATAACTTTGCGTCTGACTAGATTTCCTTCCTGGTTAAATCCAGCAATTATAATTGAATTTTTTAATTCCTTCCAATATTCTTCTGGTAATACTTTTCTTCTACATATATTAGTTCCAGCTCCTGTATCTATATATGCTGTATAATATCTACTGTTATATCCTTCACATTTTACTTTAATTAAGATATGTATTTCTTCATGACTCATATACTTTCTTTTATTATATTTATAGTATTAATTGTTTCTCTTTTTATCTTAATTGTTATTGTATTAACTGTTATTTCTAATTCTGATTCTGTTAGATTCCATAGTTCTACCATATTTAACCATTTAATTCCTAGTATAATTTCTGGTTCATTATCCATTACTTCTAGATTTATGTTGAATAATAATCCTTGTATTTCTATTGGGCTATTTATTTTTCCCATACTTGTTACTTCTTGTTGTGTAATAAAATTAGTATATGTGTGATTATTTTCTTCTATCTTATCAATCTCACTTATTAGTTGTTCAGCTAATATAATTTTCTCCTGCATTAGAGCAATTAAGATTGGTACTAGTATTCTTATTCCATTTCTTATTATTCTTCCTTTTATATAATATTGGTTTTCTGAATATTCGTCTGATATATTTTTCCTAATTCTAGGTATTATGTTTAGATTCCTTCTACTTATACTTCTATTAAGAATATTTCTTCTTTGTTCTAAATTATAAGTTATAATAATCCTTGTATTTCTATTGGGCTATTTATTTTTCCCATACTTGTTACTTCTTGTTGTGTAATAAAATTAGTATATGTGTGATTATTTTCTTCTATCTTATCAATCTCACTTGTTAGTTGTTCAGCTATATAATTTTCTCCTGCATTAGCAGCAATTAAGATTGGTACTAGTATTCTTATTCCATTTCTTATTATTCTTCCTTTTATATAATATTGGTTTTCTGAATATTCGTCTGATATATTTTTCCTAATTCTAGGTATTATGTTTAGATTCCTTCTACTTATACTTCTATTAAGAATATTTCTTCTTTGTTCTAAATTATAAGTTACTAATTCTAAGTCTTGGTTTTGGTTAGGTAGTATATATAATTGTTCTTTCCTAGGTATTTCTTTTAGGATAGGTTCAAAGATCTTACTTATATATGTTAATCCTTTTCTTTTATTTTTATTTATTCCTGGTCTATTGCTTAATACGTATAATGGTTTTGCTTTGATAGTTAGTACTTTACTTCCTGGTAACATTTCTATTCCATTTATTTTCCAATAAATCGTCACTACTTTGTCTATATTTTGTTCTGTCATACTTATATTAAAATCAGGTTTAAAAAAGAATTTAGCTTTTTGGTACATTAGATTTCCTATTAATTGTGTTAATATGGATTGTTCTATTGGATGAATTATTCTATCATCTGCTAAATATATTTCTATTGGTGTATCAATACCTTCTTTAAAATGTGCATATAACATAATCTGTATTCCTCCAAAATTGCAATATCTTAGATCATGTTTATGTTTAATATTTTTAGTTTCTTCTTCAATTAGATGTTTAGATACTAAAGGTATCATTGTTTTTCCATTTAAATGTTTTATGTCTAATACAAATTCTTTTTTAGTGATTATATAATATTTTTGTTTTTTAATTTTTAAGGTTTTATTCCAAATTAATTTTTAAAAACTAAGTCTGGTGTAAGGTCTAATTCTTCTTTCCTAATTTTCTCATAAACTATTTCATCAAATATTATCTGTTGTTTCTCATAATCTATGTCTTGTGTATAGTTTATTATTATATCATTATCACTTGTTTCTCCTATTTCAGTCTGATTCATCTTCTTCTTCACTTGTTATATCTGATTCAATTATTTCATCTTCACTAGAAAAGTTGTCTGTATCTATTTCTTTCTTAACTATATCCATATCTATAAATTCATCATTATCTAACTGGATTTCTTTTATTTGTTTTTGTCTAGGTTCTTTGCATTCTGTGGATATGTGTCCTATTTTTCCACAATTATAACATCTACATTTTTTAGGATTCTTTTTAAAGTAATTTCTATATTTTCTTTTATTTATATATCTTCGTTTTTTGTTATTTGTAAAATTCCTTAAATTATAATTTCTTCTAATGTATTTCTTATTTCTTTTCTTATAGTGTTTTCTTATTTGTTTAGGATATTTTTTACTACATCCGTATTTACTTGGTTTATCTTTTGTACAACATAACTGTATATCTGATTGTAATAAATTTCTAAGATTTGTCGCTTGAGTACATCTATCATTTATCCAATTTCTTACATATTCTATCCTAGTTCCTAAGGTGTCAATTGATTTGGCTTCTATTTTATAGTCTTTAAATACTAATAAATTAGTTGGATATGGTAATTTATGTAGGAATAAGTCTAAGATCATAGGTTTCTCATTATTATTAAATCTTCCTTTATGAAAATAGTTACTAAATTCACATACATATTCTTCATAGTAGCATAAACCACAAACAACTAAATTAAATAGATTATTTCTTGCTTTTTCTATATTTTTACAAATCATTGAATTTTCTGCTCCTGGCGTACTAAATTCGGCTGTAATTGATATTACAAATTGTTGAAGTATTTTACTTACATCTGTTGTAGGCTGTGCATTAGCATCTGTAGCTGCATGTAATGCTTTTATCATTTCTTCTCCTAAATTTTCATACCATTCATTAACATTTCCTACTAAGGTGGTTACAATATATTGTCCTACTTTTTCTATGGGTAATTTTGTCTCTAAAATCGTTTTCTCTGTTTTTGCTGACCATTTTTGTATTTCTTTAGTTATATCTTCAGAGTAGTCTAAGTCTAAAAAAGAGTTAGTATTTTCTCCTGTAGATGTTTTTACAATTTTTGCTATTCCTCTTATTAATCTTGATCCCCATATTTTATCATTCCTATGTTGTTTTGAATAATCTGTTTTTTCATAATAACTTCTTTTTTTATAACCTTTATCTCTTCTGTTGCGAAAGTTGTATAAAATCCTTTTCTATTTTCTAAGCTATCGGGTTTAGTCATATTTATATGATTTGTTATTATATCTTCATCTTTAATTGTATCTTTTAATTTATTTGTTTTTATATGTAATTTATTTATTTTATTATAGGTATCTGAATTGCTATCTTCGTCCATATTAATATCTGAATTATTTTCTATTTTATCTATTACTTCTACTACTATTTTCTTATCATCTTTTTCTTCTTCTAAACTTATATTTGTTGTTGTATCTGAATCTAATCTATTTTTAGATATTTCAGGGTCAGAATTTATTGTTTGTTTTTTCTTTTTAAATACATGTTTTTCTAATTTTGTACTCTTTTTTCCATTTTATCTAATTTTTCATAAATATCTTTCAGGGTTAACTTTTTCTTTCTCATATTCTTTCTTTTAGTGATGTCATAACTAATTGTACTACTATCACTATTATTACTATATGATTCGTTATTGTTTTCCTCATTATTTTCTTTGGTTAATCTTACAATTTGTTCTAAAGATGACTCTATAGTGTTATCTTGTTTTTGCATAAGTCTATAATTATCATTTAGCTTAATAAATATTCTATTCAAATTTGTCATTTCTTTTATTTTATTATTTTCCATATATATAACTTTTACATATTCTCCTCTTTTCATAACTCTTCTTTTATTTTTTCAGTAGTTATTGATACTTTATTTGGCATCCATCCTAATCCTGGTATATTGACATAGTCAGTTTTATTTATAGGTTCTTTTTCTTTTTTATTATTTTCTTGTTTTAACTTTATGTTTTTAATTTCTGTTTCCATATTTTCTATCCTTTTTCTTATTTCTTTTATCTGTTCTAATGTTACTTTATTTGATTCCAAAATATTATTATTTATTATTTCCATTTTATTATTTATTGCTTCCATTTTAACAATCACTTAGGTAGTCTTTAGTAGATACTGAAGTAGTGGTGTCATCTATATGTTCCATATTTTCTATAATATTATTTTGTATTTCTATATGTTCTTCTACTAATTTATCTTTATCTTTTTCATCCATAGTTAATTTTTCTAGAGTATATTTATAAATAATATCAATGAAAAATTTTATATCTTTTTCATCTACTGTATGATTACTAAATTATTTATGAAATATTTCTTTAATCTTATGTTCTTTATTTTTATCCTGTATGTTAAGGAAACTAAATATACTTTGACAGTATGTAAAATAATTATTAGTTATTCCAATATCTCTAGGTCGGGTTCCTAAATTTTTTCCAACTATTTGATGTATATCTAAATATTCTATTCCACACTTTAAGTGTATTAAAAATTTTCCGAAGTTACTCTCTAATTAAGGTAAATAAGGAGTAGTTGCTAATCCAATTTGGAAAGTAATAGGATATGTTTCCATTAATTTTCTTGTAGTTTTAGCAAATTCTATATCTCCAGTATAAACAAGTACTTTATAGTAAGCATACAAACAGGCATTTAAATCCATGTTAAAATAATTAATAAGGCAAAAATTAATTCAAATTTTTTGGCAAGTCCAAATTTTTCAGTAAGGCAAGTTTTTAGGACGTTAATGATAATACTAATATGATATTGAGGCTCTGATACAAAAAGGGAAGGGAACGGAATAACAGTAAGCTAAAGGTGATAATATCAGTAACAGTAGGTCAAGCAGGTAAGGATCCCAAGCCAATTTAAGCACTACAACACTGCATAATGGCCACCTGCCTGGCACGGACAAAGTGCACGGTTAGATCCACTTTAGCTTTCATTACTGGCTGTTATTAAACCTTTAAACTAATGTTACACCGAACTCCCGATGTTCACAGGATCATTATCATTTTAGTATTATTACTACTTTCCTAAAACCTTGCCATAGGAAATTTAGCTTGCCATAGAATTGCGTACCTTATTTTGCTCCATTAGTTCCGTAGTTGATGCTATATCTTTTGATATTTTTGAGAGAGTAAGAGTATATGAGAGAGTTTTTCAAAGAAAGATTTTATTATACCAGGTTGAAGAGTCGGTGATCCCCCTTGAATTTACAAAGTCCTATATATATAGGCAAAAGATTGAGGGTAATAATTAGAGTGTGGGTGCTCATTGGGCCCCATCATCCACCCAAATTATTCCTTCTTATTTCTTTGCTGACTCACTAGGACACGTTACATTTTTACATAAAACTTTGCCTACTATTTACAAAAACTTTTCTTGAAAGAAATAAATACTACCCTAATCAAGACAAAAAACTTTTCTAGCCTAACAAGACAAAGACTTTGGAAAATGCTAGCCTGACAAGTCTAGCCTAAAAATACTACATTTTTCTTGAAAATTAATAACAAGACTTTTTACGAAAATTCTTTTAGTCTTCATTTTGCTCTTTGTCTTCTTCTTCTTTGTCTTTTTCCATAGTAGGTGGAAGATAAACTTTTGAAATATCTTCTTTTTGGTTGAAAATTATTGCAATGGTGTAAGTTGAATAAGTCCTTCAATTGTTGACATAATAGGTATTTTGTCTTCTCCGTCATCTGCTTCAGATATGTCCTCAATGCATTAGTTGTTGGCGTATTATCCCAATTTGCGAGGGTAGTAATCCATCTAGGTAGTTCTTCTATGTCCTTTGTCGTCTTGGCATTTGAATAAATAATTGTACTATTTTTGCTGTTGTAGATCCATTTTCCTCCTTCTTCATAACTGTTTATTAACTCTTGAATAATAACTTTGATCATAATAGCTCTTTTGTTCTGTAGAAATTCTACTATTTCATGAACAGTCAGATCGGGTTGTTCTATAGGCTCTTCACACATAATCGTTCTTGTCAGTCCTATCTTCACTGCTGTGATAAAATGGTATATTTAGTGCGGTGTTACTTCACAGGGTGCTTAATAAATCCGAATAAATATTAAATCTGCTTTGGTAATTCCCAAGTATTTCTTTACTACTTGATATAGCTCTGGAATATGTTGTAGATTATCTCCATTTTGCGTATATACCACATGCAATAGTCCATAATTATACATGGTCTGTATGAGTTTTGGGTCTGTCTTGTTTAATGCTACTAATTTGTTATATCCCTTCAAAGGTTTGGTTTGCCATCCAATAAGTTTTTCTGGGTTATAGTCTGGTGATTGTATGTTCTTGTTTAGGTAGTTGGCAACTTGTATGAATTGGTTCAGGTAGTTGTGTATTCTTTGCACGAATAGATTTTGTGTAGGTTTTGGTGATTCCACTGTAGGTATTTGTCTGGGGTTTTGGTAATTGGTAAATAAAATCTGTTCTTTTAGGTATGGTTTGCTCTGGTCTAAGTTGGATATTGAAAGGTTTGAGTTTTTTGGCTTGGTGAGTAGTTACTTCTATCCCTTTTCCTTTATCTTTTTTGTCCTATTTTTCTTGGCTAATTGTTATCTCTTTAAATTCTTGCAGGTCTATTTCTTGCTCTTTTTTGCCATCTTCCATATGGCTAATTCTGCTTTCCAGCTTTTCTATGTTTTTCTCCATTCCTTGTAATTTTTGTAATATGTCTTGTAATAGATTTTGTACTATTTTCCCTTGTTCAGGTTGTACCTGTCAATCATAATAAAATGCTTCTTTATAAGCTTATAGCTATCCCTGCATCATACGTCTAGATAAAAAATCTGCAATAAAATTGTCTTTAGTACTGATTAGTTCAATATCAAAATTAAATAAAGATATTTGACATACTATATTTCTAATATTTCTAGTAGTAATTGATTGATTCTTTAAAACCTTTGTTAACCAAAATTTAACTTGGGTATTATCTGTTCTTAATATAAAATGTGTATGTGCTATATATATCTCATAGTATAATAATGCTTTTGATACGCTTAATAATTCCTTTCTATTTATTTCCCATTTTATTTCATTTTCTTTAAAAGTTCCTGGGTTGAATGATGTAATATTGTTGTGTGTTATTTTCCATATTTACATATGTTAACATATTCCATAAGCATAATCTGATGCATCTGTATAAATTATCCATTTTATTTTTTCATTTAATTTCTGGGATTTGTAATTTGGGTAATTTCTTACAGTATTCCTTTACTTTTTTCAGGTTTTCTTTATCTTCTATAGTCCATTCAAATACTGTTGTTTTTGTTTTTAATTTCTTTTGTAGCGGTACTAATTTTTCACTTAAATGAGGTACATAATTTCTAATTTGATTTACTAATCCTAAAAAACTTTGTAATTATTTTTTTTCTTTTAATTTTTCCATGTGTTCTGCAATCTTTTTTAATATATGTTGTTGCATCTCTACGCCATTTCTATCTATCTTTATACCTAAAAATTCTATTTTATTCCTTAATATTTCTACTTTCTTTTCACTTAGAGCTATTCCTGCTTGTAATTGTTTCTTTTCTTTTATTTCTTCCATGTGTTCTGCAATCTTTTTTAATATATGTTCATGCATCTCTACGCCATTTCTATCTATCTTTATACCTAAAAATTCTATTTTATTCCTTAATATTTCTGCTTTCTTTTCACTTAGAGCTATTCCTGCATCTTTTATTATTTTCTTAAATCTTTTTAATAATTTTATATGATCTTCCTTCGTTTTAGTGAATAATAATATATCATCTATATATACAATAATTCCATCTATATTTCCAAGATATGTACCCATAAATTTTTGAAAATATCCTGGGGAATTTTTAAATTCAAAGGGTAATACATTCAATTCATAAAATCCATTGGGTATTGAGAAAGCTGTTAAATGTCTATGTTTTTCTATTATTTTAATATGATAGAATCCTGATTTACGACCAAATTTACTGAATCTCTCATAACCTTTAACTTTGTTTAATATTACTGCTTTATTTGGTATTGGATAAGTTAATGTTTCTGTCTTTTTATTTAAGTCTTTATAGTCTATTACCATTCTAGATTTTCCTCTTTTTTGTTCACTGTGTTTCATTACTATGAATGCGGGACTACTATGTAGATCACTAGAGCTAATAATATTTCCTTTTAATAATTCTGTTATATGCAATTTAAATTGAATCATATCCTCTTCAGTATATTTCATAGGTTTTTTATAAACTAAATCATCCTCTTTTAGTAATCTAATAGGTATTTGGGTTTTGTGTTTTTGCCAATTTTGTAATGGGTCTTCACTAAATATCTCTTTAAATTCGTTAGTTATTTCTTCGTCAATACTAATCTCACTTACTTGTAATTTATTGTCTTTACTTTTACAAGGTAGTGATTGTTTAATTTTACTATCTTCTTTAATCCAAGGTATTAGTTCACTTTGTTTTTCCAAGGTTCTTTTAGCTATTATTTTCTGCTTGCAATGGGTAGTTAATAATAAATAATTTCTTGTAATTGTAAAGGGTTCATAATTTTTTAAGAATTTTTTATAACCTAATATTATATCATGAAA
The DNA here is from genome assembly GCA_034376525.1 of Nicotiana benthamiana. Lineage (NCBI taxonomy): Eukaryota > Viridiplantae > Streptophyta > Magnoliopsida > Solanales > Solanaceae > Nicotiana > Nicotiana benthamiana. The sequence goes on from CM067330.1 coordinate 127,082,868, forward strand.
TATTTCATCACATGGATATAATTCATTTAGTACTAGTTTTCTATCCCATATTTGTATTGTTATATTTATAGCTTTGTGTCTGACTAGATTTCCTTCCTGGTTAAATCCAACAATTATAATTGGATTTTTTAATTCCTTCCAATATTCTTCTGGTAATACTTTTCTTCTACATATATTAGTTCCAGCTCCTGTATCTATATATGCTGTATAATATCTACTGTTATATCCTTTACATTTTACTTTAATTAAGATATGTATTTCTTCATGACTCATATACTTTCTTTTATTATATTTATAGTATTAATTGTTTCTCTTTTTATCTTAATTGTTATTGTATTAACTGTTACTCCTAATTCTGATTCTGTTAGATTCCATGGTTCTACCATATTTAACCATTTAATTCCTAGTACAATTTCTGGTTCATTATCCATTATACTAATTTCCAAACACAATATATGCTATAGTAAGAACATAGTACACCATATAAAAATATATTCTACAATATACTAATCACTACTATACAAGATATTTAATTAAAAAAATAATAATAAAATGTCGGAACCGCCGGGAACCGCCTGGAACCGCCAGACCCGCGGTTCCGGAACCGCCAGAACCGGAACCGGGTGGTTCCGGAACCGTATGGTTCCGGTTCCGGTTCCGGCTCCGGAACCGCCAGAACCGGGAACCGCCAGAACCGGAACCGCCAGAACCGGGAACCGCTAGAACCGGAACCGTTTACCCAAATAGACCCAGAACCGGAACCGGATACAGCCTTAGTTAGAAATGGTTCCCTCTTGCCAATAAACTTTCCCCGGCCTTCGATTAACCTTACTCATAAAGGGTCTTATGGTCGGGAGAACTACCTAACTAATGAAAAATAGTGTTCTTTCTAAGAGTAGGCGTGGAGAGCTTTTGCGGGGAAACTTGCAAGTACAGTTTGGGGGGAGGGGGGCGTCGACCCTACCTTATGAGTATTCGGACTATAACAGTTCCGATGAACAGTCATTCACTTTTGACAGTTATACAATTCCAGAAGATGATCCAGAATTGGGTCAATCACATTTATTAGAAGTCGACAATAGAGTGGTTGTACCAGCAAAAAGTTATATAACGTTTTATTGTAACATCTGCTAATGTACCTCAAAGTTGGGTTGTACCTTCCTTAGGTGTCAAATGTGATGTTGTACCTGATTGTTTAAATCAGACCTCTATTTCGATACAAGGAGAAGGAGTTTACTATGGTCAGTGCAGTGAGATTTGTGGAACTAATCATTCCTTTATGCCTAGCGTCGTAGAAGGTGTTCCTAGGAAAGATTATGGGTCTCGGGTATCTAATCAATTAATCCCACAAAGCACGGAAGGGAGACCCCCTTTCATCATAGCTTCCCCCAAAGAAGAAATTGTTTTATGGGGAACCCTATAGATAAGGATAGCGAGTGGGAAGCAATTTTCCATCCGTACTACATCTTTGTCTTTGTTCACATCCCTGGCGAAATCCGCGATCAGTCCACATTGATAATTTAACAAGATTGAATGTGCTACTAGAGTTTTTACACCATCAATTCTTCAATACTACTATACAGGGTGGATATACTCAGTTACTCCAACAAGAATTGGACTCGACCGAGGCAGCGGCACTTGCGGCGAAGCTCGAGCAAATAAGAGTTAGGGAACTGAGGCGTTTTAACATACCGTACAATTATAGTTATTACTCTTACAGGTCCCCTAGGATGCAATCGAGCATTTTCTACTTGCCGTAGCAAAGGCAAGTCGTATAAAGGCGAGCAGCCCTTATAGCAATAGCATAGCCTACTTATAGCCTTTCCCTTTGCTAGATCAGAACCCTTACTATATTTATTGCGAGCCAAAAACTAGAATGTGTTTTATCATGGGCTAGGAATTCCCGCTGTCCGTAACGTAAGGTAGCTGGTTTCAGGGTAGCCGAAACAAGATGTCTCTTCTCGCTTATGTTATCCATAGTCTCGTCTACGCATGTGATTCTTTATATGTAGTAGAATTTGTGGGATTCCCCTTCTTACCCGAGGTCACTCCCTGTTGTATTTGTTTTTTATTCCTTCTCTAGAAAACGAAGGAGATCTTCATTCCAGTTAGTGCAGTCAGTCCGAGCAAGACAGTAGTAAGAATAAGGAAGGAAATTTGCTAGGGAAGTACGCTTAGCTCTTGTGCACATCTTTTGAGGGTTTACTTGCTTACTTCTTAGAGTAAGGTGAGATCCTTTATCAATGCATTTCTTTCGATATGCGAATCATAACCTAGTAAAGATATGCCCCTTGGGTTCGACTTTCCTTTCTTATATTAAGAAATTTTACAGTTATAGGGAATTCGCGAGAACGCTAGACATTGGTAGAGAGGTTTTCCCGGTCTTCTGAACTGGAATATAAAGAAGTCTTTCTCGAGTAACTGAGACTCTTACTGGTGCGGAGGAAGCTATAAAGTTGATGTCCGAAAAAAACCGATAGAAGAAGCTTACCTTCTTCTTGACTTTCATCCCAATTGGTGAAAGAATATTATTCCTTGCTTAAGGATTTCATCTAAACTAAAAAAGCTCAGGATCAACAGACTCTCCTTGCTCGGGGTCCCACGCCCTTCTCATTCAAAGCCTAGCAATACACTCCTTCTGGAGTTTCTATCGAAGCACCTTCCTTTTCAAAATATGTAGCTGGGGAAGAAGTTCTCAGTTTGTTCTTTTCAATCCGATAGCAGTCCTTCGCAACTGATTTGACATCCAGAGAAGAGAGTCCTTAGGCCCCAGCCTTGGAAAAAAAACTGGAAACTACCTATTCGAATCGGGGATGTTGGTCGTGGAAGACCACTTCTAAAGAGTTAGGCTAGTAGCCCTTTCTTTCAAGGGAATGATCTTTTCAACTTATGCCGTTAGACTGGTCATCTGTGAAGCTTTGAGTAGCCTTCTTTCTCCCGAACCAGCAAAAAGGAGTCCTTCTTTGCCAAGCGATTCTGTTCTGTCTGTGGCTTCTTCTAGTTCATGTGCAGCCTACTCGTGAACAAGCCCTGCTAACAGCTCATTTTCCAGCATTCCTTTCAATTCTTTCAACCGATTTGGCAACTTTCAGCTATGCAAAGTTAGGTGATTTACCGGGTCGACATTCATCTTGATTTCGGCCTTTATTTTCTTCCTTTGAAAAGATTGACCTGACCGGCTTGAAAATTGATTTGACTATCCAAGGAAGCCGAGCCAATTGAAAACTATATTTTTTCAAACGAAGACTCTTCTTTTTAGGAAGACGACTGCCGGCCATTCTTCGAAACTGATTTGAAAACAAAACATTCATTCCGTGAAGTGAGGCTCCAGCTTAAAACTTTGAAACTATACTAAATCATACTCGGCAACTGAAGCATGGAGGAGAAGAGCCGGAAAGGGCGAAACCAATCTTTTCAAAAGGAAGCGACCCGCCAAAAAACATTGCAATAAAGAACTCTTTAGCGGAAATGGTTTCATGGCCTTTTAAAACTCTTTCAGCCGATTCGCGGCAACACATTACTTCAGATCAGATTTGTGCCAATTCCTCCATTCACAGAATGCCCTTTTCAATCAAACTTTCTCTCTCTTACCGGAACTACCCTCTGCAGCTCCATCTTCAGTAGCTGCTCAATCTTTCATTTCGAAAATAAAACTTGGATGTCACGGGACTTTCTCACAACTTCGTTCCTTGGGTTTTTTTCCATCTTTAGCAGTTCCATATTAATCCGTTTCATTCCGATCGATCAGTCGAGATGGTTAGCTTGGGCGCTAATGGTATTTTATATTTAGAATACCTAGACTAATGACAATCTTCCTTACTTGAATTGGAATCTTAAGTAGCTCAATTCCGATCTTCACTGGTCTAAGACAACCCTCTGTTCAAGTACGCCTTCTTCTACTCGAGCCTCGACAGAGTCTTTTTTATCTCATTCGTATTCTAAGGATTTCTAAAGGACTCTTTCATATTGCACCGGTGCTGGAAAAGATTGGACTATTCCCTACCAAGACAACACAAACTCTTCAATGGATCCTCCTTTTCAACTAGTAGATCGCCTTTTCTTAAAGTTTCGTACTAACTCAAGTGATACGTGAATTGCTCAGGAGAAGTTTTTCTATAAAGACTAGCTTGCAACATCTACTTCTGCTAACGAACGCTAGAATTGGGATTTGAGAAAGAGGGTAGACCGTCACTGGCCTCCCATAAGTGACATCGTTCCAGCAGGAGGAAATCGGTACCAGTGAGGCTGGCGAAGTCGGCACAAGAAGTAGGCGGAGTAGAGGCAGCAGTTGCGGGTTCAGGTGCGACTAAATCAATATCCCCGTCTGGGGTTGGCGGAGTTGGTAGGAAGCACGGTTGGCGATAAGCTGGTACTGGTTTCATCTTTCTATTCAATAAATATCTCTTCCCGGAATTGGTAAATAAAATATACTAAGAATGTAGGCACACGTTGGCACAATTCTCTAAATAAGATAAGAGATGTCTCATCTGGTTGAGCTGTCGCAATCAGTCTTTCTCTTCCTGGTAGCAGTACGAATAGGAGATCCAATATGATTGTATTAAGCCTTAAGCAATCAGGCTTAAGATAGCTCATTTGGCAAACAGGAAGTATTTAGACAGAGGACGCTCATCCCAGGCAGGGGCTTCGGGTGGAAGGAATGAATCAAGTAAGGTGCGAATGAATACTGTTTTCGTTATATATTTCTCCCTGAAATAGCTCCGCTACTCGATTGACTTCCTGACTTAGCCTTTCTTTCGTATAAGACAGATAAAGAGTATGCCCAAATAGAGTAGTAATTTCATAGTGTTTCATTTCCATAGGCACAATCAGTTAATCAATTGGGGCTTCCGCTTTTTTTCAATGGATGCTGTTCCGGGTGCGCCACATGGGAGGCGCTTTCGCTTCCTCTTTTTAATAAAAAATACATACATGGTAGTCGGGGAACCAGTCACATAGAGATAGGGACATCCATCAGTAAGCCAATAATTACAATAAAAGAATAATAACATGGGGAAGCCAGCACGCGGTACACAACATACAGGAGGACGAAATCAATACAGGTAGTGGGGATGCCGTCCAATCAACCATATAGACAGAAGAAATATAGCAAACTAGCTCATCAGTACAGCTAATAGGAAATCAGCACGTACCTCGCTTTGGGTTTGCACTTCTAGTTGCGTCTACAAAGCTAGCAATAGTTTTTTTTGAAACTAGACTGATGTAGTGGGCGGCAGTTAGAAGCACAGTACGGGTTGAAGCAATCCCCAAGCATCATTTTAGTGCTCATTAGTCTTAGTGTGAAACCTAAGATAAAGGTGTACAATAGGTCACTGTAGGAACATGAACCCCCATAACTTCTTTTAGGCCTAGAAAGGGAATTCCACTTACAGATAGGAATAGGCCCATGCAAACAAAATAAGTATATTGGGAAACGGGGGGGCAGTTAGCCCGGGCGATAGATTCGGTGCTGAGGTCGCACTTCTCTTAATGAGTCTGTCAATTCGAGCAGTCTGTCGGAAAGGGTTGTAATCCCTCTCTTGGTGATAGTAGCTCTTCATTAGCTAATAGTAGGAGCTGAGCTCTCCCGCTAGCTCTGGTAGTAAGGCTCTTCGGTCAATAGTTCCACTGGAATATGGAATAAGCAAAAGTGAAGTCGGATGAAGCCTGACATCTTGTTGAAAATCAAAGATGAGGTCAAGAAATAATAGGATGCAGGATTCTTGGCTGTCGAAAAATATCCCAAATGGGTGTCCAAGATTGTCCCAGTACCAAAGAAAGACATGAAGGTTAGAATGTGTGTTGATACCTCTCCTCTATACGACAATACGTCGAGGCATTTTACGTTCTCTTATATGGATGGTTTTTCGAGACCAATCTGACCTACTAACAAGGCTAAAAGTACACCCCAATTCCTGTCCCTTGGGCCAATTCTTCATCAGATACGAGAGCAGAAAGAGCTTCTATTCCATCAACACAAGTTATTCCAGCAACAACTCTTAGTTTAACAGAACTAGGACCGTCAACTCAACTGTACTTATAGATAGTGAAAGCCACCTCCTTGAAAGATTACGGAGCTACCCAGCTTCTCTTAATGCCAAGTAGTAGAAAAACCGCTTTCCTGACCTGGCTTTATCGAGTTAACGAGGTAACAAGCGGAACCTTGCGCAAAGACATACCCGGCATACTAAGATGAATCATCTAAGTTCCCCGCCGTCTTGATTGATGAGCTCGAACAGCCGGTTGATGCTTGATGGCAATGAATGGATGAAGCAGGGAAGGCTCTGACTTTGAAGCCCGGGCTCAGGCAATAAACATAAAGAAGCGATCAAGAATGTCACGACTGTCTGTCCCTTCCTCAAAGCAAGGAGCGGAACCCTATGATAACTCACTTTAGGTTGAACATGATCTGAGATCTCTCCCGTCTTCAAAAAACAAGCAATGAAGACAACTCTCACCTTCGATTGATAGATGAAGAGCCCCGCCAAACCAATGAAAGTTGAGAAAGATTTGGCATCTTGAAAGGCAGCTAAGAGCACATCTGGTCTTCCACAACACACTGGGGATTTTCATGGGCGCTAGCTGGAGAGGCTCTTAATAGTTTGTTCCGAGATGTCAGTCTGCAAAGCATCATCTTCATCTCTTTCATCGCACGTAGGCTCAACATCCAAGTCAGCGTAACGAGGCCCAAACTATTCTGGTTGGATGAACAACTTGAGATGTTAAAATATTCCATCGGCATCCCTGGTATAGTGATAGAATAATATTAGGCACATCAAGCCTAACTAGGCTTGCTTCTATCTTTATAGATCGGTGTATGACAAAGATATGTATGGTCTAACATCTCCCTTAGACTTCATGTAGTTCCTCCCCTTCAACTTGGACCGAAGAGGACTTAGTAGAAGATAAAGCCTTGGTTTGGTAAAGACATCTTCCAATTCGTACATGTTAGAAACATAGCATACCCGAACTTCACCACGCGACACTCTCACCGGTATATCCGTAGAAGGGGAATTTCAACAAAGAAAGAATAAGAATAAGCAGAATTGCTTAAGTAAGGTAGTCGCTTCTTTCTTTTCGGTATACTGCTCCGCTCGCAGAGCGAATGAACATAAGTCAAACCGAATATGACGAGGAAAGTGATATCGTTGTCCGATCTTTATCGTCGAATCCCCAAATGGCATCTTCGAGTGTTTCAGCCGATCCCCAATCTCCCAATATCAATATTTCGGTTGCTCAAGCCAGTACAGGTAGAGAAGTGGCTACAACGGAGCAACTTACTCTTGAGATGGATTTACCGATTGAACAAGATTTACCCGCCTTTTTCACCCATGCGGATTTCCCCGTGCTACCGAGTTTTGAGCAGACTACGGATCCATTCGACGATCTTTTTGATAATATATGTGAACAAATAATAGCTATAGTCCAACCATTTCCCGAATTTCAAGGGTGGGATTTGTATTTTTTGGACGAAGTTATTTCGTTGTCCCTTTTTTCCCTGATGGATAAATATTATTTTTCCATTGAATGCCTCCCAAGGCATATACTTAGATTTAATCACCAATGGTGCTTCTTCAGCCTTTTTCACCTTTTTCTTAATTATTGAATTGAAGTTATATAAAAAATGAACTGACAAAGCGTCTGTTCACCGAGGTTGTTGTAGTTTTCGTAGTTGCAAGAATTTCTTTCTCACGATTGGGTTGGTGTTCAGTGTACCGCTTGTGACGCCTATGCTTTGCATGAACATCTCAATGTCCAAGATATAAAGAAGGAGGGGAAGAATCGATGAGGCGAGTGTTCTCGAAGAGAAAATCGTGATGGAAGAAGCGTGAGGAGAATTGTAAACTCGAGATAATAGAAGGTGCAAAATCAATGGGTGCAGGAGCTGCTACAATTGCTTGAGGGGGAGCTGCTATCGGTATTGGAAATGTCCCTAGTTCCTCGATTCATTTCGTGGCGCGAAATCCATCATTCGCTAAACAATTATTTGGTTATGCCATTTTGGGCTTTGCTCTAACCGAAGCTATTGCATCGTTTTCTCCAATGATGGCCTTTTTGATCTCATTCGTATTCCAAGTCCGTTAGTAAGAGTTTACGGTGGGTGGGTATGCAGGAGGGGATCCCTGTGGTTAGCTAACTGGCCGAGAAGGTTAGCGAGGTTCCTAGTATGGTGAAGTGAAAGATCTTTCATTATTGTGGGAAGAAGACAGGTGGGAACGAGCGGAGCGAGAGCAAAGCAAGTTCCAGTGGTGGGTTGTCTTCCTGGTCCGATGGATATCTTTTTCATGGTATGGAACTCACTTCATACCTGCAACAGAGTCAAAGCTGCGGCAATACTGACTCTCATGGTCAATAGGGTTATTCGAACCAATCCCCCCTTTCTGTTTGCAATTACTGCTGTAGAATAGTCATCCCTAAAAGAAGCAGTTTTCCAATTCAAATAGGTTGCTTTTAGAATAGGTTGTTCTCGAATAAGCTTTGAAAGATAACTGAATGCGTTTAGTCCCTTGGGGAAGGGTCTGCGCCCAGGGGCTCTTTTTAACACTTTTGAGGAAGTGAAGACGAATAGTCGACTTTGTTGCCTGCTTGACTGCTTTCATCTCCTGTTGTCAGAAAAGGTGTTTTATCTCATTCTTTTAGCTGCAAGGGAACCGTCAGGTTGTAGTGGTTGTAGTAGAGCCAAGCAGCGATGGACTAAGCGAGTCAAATAACGCTGGTGCGAACCATGTTGGATGACGGGTGAAGGTGAGAAAGAAGTCCTGCTCTACTGCCCTGTGTTAAGCAAAGTGAGTTTACTTCGTTTCAAGCCATCTTATTCAGTCTCATGGAACTCTTAGATGCAGCATGCATCCGCCTCCATCCATCGGCACACCCACCCCAGATGCACGCTTAGCCGCATTGTTCATCTTGAAAGGGAGCCGCGAGGTGCTGTCATGTCAAGCCCAAGGTTCGTTCTATTGCTGTAAAATTTCTGCCATTTACAAGTTTTGGTGGGGGGGGGGGGGGGTCTTCTTGCAACGATCTTCGTTTCTTCAGGAATGGTGCCAGTCAATTGATGTATAGGCCATCTCGGTCCAGTTTAGAATTTACCTCTATTTTGAATCTCGCTTCCTTGTTAGCTGGGAACCCCCTACTCTATGAAGCAGAGAATGATCGATCGAAGACTGAGAAGATAGAAGAAGATCTTTTAAGCATCGGTTGCGACATCTAATGAGACTTATCAAGGGAGCAAAGACTCCGGTTGTCTTTCGTCTTTGAAGAAGTCAAACGTAGCCTAGAAAGAGGCTACGAAGCGGTCGTGGGTTGAGTGAGGGCCATGTGGTTGCATTGCGAATATTGAATTCCATGTGCTAGATATCCCTGCTTCTTTAAATCTGTTACTGTGTAGGCCATGTAACCATGCCTTTGGGTGCTCTTCCTTCTTCGTTACAACAAAAGATCAAGATGCCAAGAGATAGGGAATTCTTACTATCGATGGAGATGCTGATAGGGAGACAACTTTCTTCGAGGTGAAGGATGACAATGCAGGATTTAATCTAACCGGGTTCAGTTTGTTAATGCTATAGAAAGGGTGCCCCTTTCTTTTTATCCTATGCAAATCATTACGTGGCTCATATAGAGATGGGACATTTCCCCGGACTTGTCTTGGGGAAGAAAGAGCAAAGGGTCACCAAACTTTGTGAATCACAAGGCAACTTATAGGTTGGGTTATGTTCCAACTGAAGAAGACAAGGGCAGCCGAGGTAGATGGGCGAAAGAGAGAAGAGGGTTTGGCCTCATATCCCAAAACTTTCATTCAAAGGTGTAAATGAGTTTCTCATAATCAGCTCGAGGTGGGTTAGTTATCAGGATATGAGTAGTTTATCCCCATTCTCTTAGCCTTTCGGATATCCTCCCATTCTTCAATCTAGTTTATTTAAGCGGGCTATTCCCCGAAAAATGCCATTCCTTTTTGGTTGGGGGTCACAATCTTCCTTATTCCTGCATAAAGGTAAGGTTGGGTAGTAGCTTTACCCGTTTTCCAGAATCGAATGTAGCCTTTCATTTAAAAAGGCAAGGTCCCTAGCGATAGGGGAAAGAAGAGAGGGAATGCGGGCTTCTTTCACTCACTTGAGTTTTGTTTCGAAGAGAGCATTGTGGAGCAGCAAAAGGCATAAGGGGAGTCTGAATGGAATATCGATGTTGTGTTTAATCAAATCTTAAGCTCTTTCGAACAAGCGAGGAACGAGTGACCACAAGCTCCGCATTAGCGCTCGACATGCAGTTCGCTTAAAACATGTTCATCATGTGGTCGAGCGAAGCGCACCTCTGTAAAGCAGCCTAGCATCACTTTAGATAGGAGCAGAATGGATGACTTAAACTGAAAGTAAGTTCTCCGAATCGATATATCGTACAACGTAATGGAGATCTTGATCTAGATCCGGTGCTTTGCAGAATTCGGGACCTAACGATGTTCAGTTCATCACATGAACTGAACGGTAATAGTCTATTACCCCTCTCACTTCGTTCGACCTGAATTACATACACCCTCTCACGGCCGAAGGCACCGCAACACGTTGGAGAGCTTTTAAATCCTGCCCTAAAACGTCCATTACCCTAGAGTTCTGAAGTGATTCTTATTCTCACCGCAGCCTTCTTAAGCCGAAAGAAAGCCGGGCATGAATCTCATGGTAGTACGAAGGGGGAGCAGAATTGTATCTGGGAGTGGTTCTTCGGATCGATCACAGATTCTCGGCCCCGTCCTTTGGCTTCCACTCTAGTTGACCTCTCTTGTTTCCATCCCACCGTGAGAAGGTAGAAAGCAAAACCAACCCAGCATACAATTATTACTATGCCCCTATTAGTAAAGCATGTACGTCTTGCAAGGCTTGCTGAGCTTCTTCATGTGACAGACATCGCAAAAGTAGTTCGTTGGACGATCGCCGATCGAGGGCATCGTAATAGTATACTATTTTTTAACCCTGATGGGTTTCGCAGTCGACCCCTGTTTCTGAATATACATAGAATAGGGCTTCGATGAGCCCTAGATGTAAAGGGGTTCTTGAACCCTTCTAAGCAATTAGAAGAGCGCGGAATTGGACCTCCCTCAAATAGATGGATCTGGGATTGATTGTGGAACCGAGCATAGAGAACCGGGGTGGGCAGGAAGATAGGCTAGGCGGAGTAGTCGCTCTGGAGCAGGTTCTTCGACTGGATCAATGCCAATGTATGAACTCTAAAAAATCCCGAAGGTCTAGTCTAGAAAAAACCCGAATTTTGTTGGGTTAGCTTTTTGGTAGGAAAGGCGGTCACAGGAAGAAATGCCCTACCAATGAATAGATTAGTCTACTAACGTCAACAATCTCTTTCTTCATATACGAGACTGTCTGCTTTTCTATCCTAAACTATAGATATGAAAGAAACAGAAAGATAGATATTCCCATGGTAGGATTAAGACAGTTGCATTAAGGAAGAGAGCTAGGGATTTGATAAAGGTGATAGGACAGGGTTCCAAACCTGCATTAGTCTCAAATAGGGCGCAAGCTAGGGACATTACTATATGAATGGGATTTCATCCTTATTAAATTACAAGCGATGCCTCAAATTCCGAAAATGCTCCTCTAGTCCCGAGCTTGGTAAATAAGGCTGTGGGAAATTTTTATCTTCCGGCCTTTAAGTGATAGGGGGGAGTCACTCTTGCGTTCTCTCTCTTTGGTAGGTCAGTCTCGCTCTCTTTTGTCGGTAAGTATATCTGTTATGGTATTGCTGTCGTGCCGTTCCAGTAGTGTTTGATAATTTGTAGTTTTGAGGGAGGAGTGAAAAAAGGTAAATAAAGACCTTAGCCAAAAGCAAGGGATTCCCGGGGCCTGAACGAGAGCAGAGGCAGCAGGGCAGGTATTCTCAAAAAAGAAAGAAACAAAACAGGCAGGGAGGTAAGAGCGAGTAAGACTAGATTATAGCAAGACAACAGAGGTTAGATAGCTCTTAACGGAGGAAGAGAGTTCAGGTCACCCGTCCCCTTGACCCAGACATGAACTAATCCTTCTCTCTCTCGAATATATGCCCGGTTTTCATCGAATCTTTCTCATCACCTTCAAAAACAAACCGGAATTGCGTCTTGACATGATAAATAGTGATGCCCACCTGCAGAGCGTAGTCCTCCCTGCAGCCTTGAAGTAGACTATATTCTCGAGTCTGATCGTATCCCCAAAGCCTTTTTGCAAAAGGAGTAGGTAGCGAGATAGATGACTAAAAGCTTATGATCTTTGCCTCTTACTAGTAAAGGGAAAAGCACTATATATCTTATTAGTCAAGCCTAAAGGCCCTTTACTAATATAATAGAAGGTATGACCGGCTTTCGTTCAGCAGTTGCGCCCTTGCTTCTTGCCCATAGAGAGTTAGGATATTTTGTGAGCTCCTTCGCCTAGCGGAAACCTCCGTTTTTCGGCTGTAATCACGTGCTTTACCAACGCATTCAATGGATTCCACCAGGAACCGGGAGCGGGCGAAGACATGCAGCTTCCATTTTCGGGGTACACAGTCACGTGCTGAGCAAAGAGGTATATATCACACTCATTCACAAGCGCAAGTTGTGGCATCCACCTGAATGGGAGAGGATTTCCCTAAAACAAAGATAGACGTGTCAGGAACCAATGTGAAGTCACCTCTATTTCGCTGTCCAGGGAGCTGTTGACTAATGACTTAAAAAATGCGTGACGTTTGGGAAGCATGAGCAACCCTTCGCGCATGAGAGAGCAAAGACAGGAGATTGACCGGTCGGGGTCGAGTGATCTCAGGGGTTTAGGGGTGCTTCTCCTGCTGCGAGTACCTCTCTATTTCAAAAGTATATAGAAATGGTAGGCACTTGGAGTGAGTGAACTACCCGGGGAGAAAGGGGCAACCTCTCTATAGAAGGGAAGGGAAAGGGTTATCCGCTCATATTGATTGTAGAGTCTCTCAGGGTTGGAGGTCTAATAGTAGTCACATCAAGTCCTCCCCCTCTTACTCAGAATAGCTAGCGAGAGGAAAACTACTGATTATCTATGAAAGAAGGCATTTAAGAATGAAAAAAATCTTATCTTAAGGATAGAGAGCCCCCCGCATGCCTTTTCTAATGCGAGTAAGTGAGCGATTTTTCAGCTTTGAATGAATGACCTCTCCATTTATTTCAAGCTTGCTCTTCAAACAGGCCTATCGCTCTCTATGAAAAGGTTCTTCCGTAATCACTCTCAATAAGACACCCATTCTCCTTTCAAATGAAAAGAGAACTGGACTTTTCTCTTCATCATTGAAATCCGCCATTCAATCGCAGTGTAGTGCTCTCAAAAAGCTCAATCCTCTAAGGCTGAAACTAATAGATCAGGAATTCGACCTGGGATCCGCCCGTTCCGATCCTTGCCTATTAGACAGTTGCACCCCCGGATATGTATGTTGGGAGAACCCCATGATCCTTCCGCGTGGAAGGGAAGGAAGAAAGAAGGTGAACACGAATACTAAAAAGCGGTTCATGGGGACCCCCAAAAAAGGGGATAAAGAGCGCGGAACGGGCTTTCCAAGCATAAAAGAATCCCTATCTATACATTCCATGGCAACACACAGAAGGCTGTTTTGTCGTTGTTCTTAACCCCAGGCACATTTCTGTTCCCAATAATCTCCATGAAAAGACTACCATGATTTCCGAACAAACCGAGGGAGAGTCTAGGCATGAAAAATTTATCTATGATCTGCTTATTTCCAAGTACGTATAATCCGTCGTCTCTGCGGCCACCAAAAGCCTACCCTCTCTTGGATATTGAGTGGGTTGACCCGGGAAGAGATCCGGACAAACCTTCCAACAAGCAGAATATAATTTGACCATAAGGCCATCTCGGGCAAGGGAAAGAAAGGCGGCGGACAACCGACTTAACTGGAGAGCCTAACGACATTGAGGATGAGTCCACCGATCGACGAACGGCTTCTATCTACAGGTGCTTTCATTATGGATCGGTCGACTTGTCACGATTGATTGCTCACACACAATTAGGTTAGGCAGGCTTGGGGACGTGATCTGAATCGCTATCGATACGATGCGGGCTGATTTGCTGACCGTAACGAACTTGACTCTGCCCCTGAAAAAAAAGGGTGGGAAGACCTTTGCCCTGGGCTGGGGAGGGATTGGGGTCGCTTTTCTTTAGGACTTTAGTCCGTAACAAGGCTCGAAGACCTCCGGCTGGATTTGAAATGGATCAGGTTGGGCATTCGTTTACGACGTGGGTGGGATTAGCAGTTTTCTCTATTTTCTTCAATGGTAGGAAATACGCATCAGCGGGGGTATATGGGAGGAATGCAGTCTGCAGTAATTCAAATAGCTCCTTCGGATCACTAAGTAAAGTCTTGACTCACACATACCGTGGTGTATTGTTGTCAACTCACTTAGTCGCACCTACCAGCAACAGGACGACTACTCCCTGCACGCCACTAAATCGCGCTATTTAACGCTTGGGTTCGCCCAATACAAGAACTACAGCCCAACCTAGCTTAAGGCTAAAGCCGTGGCTACACCCCCGTGAGAGCCCTGTATTTGACTAACATACTCCCTTTTGATCTCCCCCATACCTTCATATCAAAGCTAGGAGTGATTGACTTTCGGATTAAAATAATAGCGCATAATGGCAGTACTCCTTCCCATTTCTTCTTTTATGATCTTATCAACTTGAAATGCTTACCTGTAAGTGCGGAGAAGGTACCCATGGGACCAAACGAAAGGGCACTGAAAGGTCTTCAATTAAAGCTTCGCCAGTACTTGAAAGACTCGAAAGACCTACTTGATGAGTTTCCTTATGATGAGTTCGTAGGTGCCTTTAAGTCGAGTGTAGCGAAGGGATTCTCCTAAGAGAAGCTTTAGCCCTTGAACCTGAAACGACTGTTATGAGCTGTCTCAGTAGTGACCGACTTTTATTTTATTAGTTGTACGATTAGTGGCTTAGCTGTTAGCTGTCTAGAAGCTACGGTAAATAAAATCTCTTTTGAAAATAAACCACTAATCCGCCTCAGGTACTATTTTAAGTCCGTGTAAGGCGGAGGGAATGAAGGGACCTGCAGGAGGCTGAAAAGCCGTAGTGCACTAGCGCTAGCGAGTTAGCGCAACAACTTAGTGTCTTGTTTTCTTAGGTGCTTTTTTTTGCATAAGGTCCGCAGGAAAGCAGTTGCTAAGGCTTGTAGCTTGCTTCTGTCCTTAGTCAATTTTGTACTGAAGCTGTTAACAGAAGAAGAAATCGTTGCGTAGAAAGTCTTGCTTACTATCTCCTCCATCTAAGTAATGTAAGAGGAAAAGAGCGAAAAGTTTACTTTTAGGTAGTGGCCTAAGCGCTAAGAAGCTCCAATCATGCTACTCAGACTATATGCATAACACATGCAAGTCGAACCTTGGTTTTCGGAGTTCGAATGAGAAAGGGAAGAAGCGGGGTAGAGGAATTGGTCAACTCATCAGGCTCATGACCTGAATATCGCAGGTTCGAATCTTGTCCCCGCCTAATCAATGGAACATTGTTCACCGGGATAGAAGGCCGGTCTCAACCCGTCTACAAAATGGGGCTAGTGTTCAGTCTTGGTTGATTTCACCTCTTTGCAGGGTGATGACACCAGTAGCTGTTACGCACAGATGACCATTTCTTAGACAATTGAATTCAGACTTAGAGCTCCTCTCCTTACAGTCAAGTGGCTTTCACTCTTTCTACTCTAAACTACTGTGTGCCTATTTTTCGCTTTTCACAGTCAAAGTCAAAGGTTTGTTGGTGGCAGGATCGGCATGCCTTCTAGTTGTAGTTGACTTTAAGCGCACCTGAACTACCCATAATCATTTACGGGCTTGCACTCAATAGTCAATCAATTCGTTTTTCTGCTTTCTATCGCACGCTTCAACTATTTGTTTATAGTGTGTGAAGTCTAACTAATGGAAAGTTCCTATGAATTAGTTCCAAGAAAGCGGCCGTTCACGTCAGGAATAGAGGCCGTTAAGGATGCACTTGCTTTTCCTCTTTTTCGTCGAGATTGGGTTGGTGTTCAGTGTACTGCTTGTGACGCCTATGCTTTGCAAGCCTACATAGGGTACAAGATCGAAAAGAATGCATTGGATGGATGCCCGGGCATTGAGAAGGAAGGACGCCTTCAGAGGCGAAAGGCCATGGGGAGATACCATCTGTGATCCATGGATCCCCGATCGGGAAACCATATCCAAGATCCGTGGCTAGTCTGCGCTCTTTGGACTTTTCAAACTTAGAGAACTGAAACATCTTAGTAGCTAAAGGAAGGGAAATCAACCGAGACCCCGTTAGTAGCAGCGAGCGAGAGCGGATTGGGGGTTCGAAGAAAAACAAACACGAAGCTTCGTTCCTCAGCAAAGTGTTCACTTCTTTTTTGCCATGTTTCATTCGATTTGTTGTGGATTTGATGATGAAAAACCAGCAAGCTACGGCTTCAAAGCTTACCTTATTTAGAAAAGGAGAAAGGGCTTTTTAATAGATGTTGAGGTTGAGTAAGGGGGGCGGAGCTTGAAGAGCGAAGCGAGGCGCTAGCGCCTAGCAACGTTTTTCAGCAGCAAGCTACGGTCTAACGACCCCCAAACCTAGGTTGGGGCGAAAACTCCAAAATCCAAAACGTTGCTTAGGGTTCCAAACCTTTCTCTAATAATAAGGAAAGCTTTCAAGCTGCCGCCTTTTAAAGGAGCGGGCGCAGTGAACTGTAATTGTGAAAAGATTGGAAGATCTGGCCAAAGAAGGTGATAGCCCTGTAGATTCGTTCCTATGGTTCGATCCTTCCCAGTAAAACGCGGCATGTTCGAATTCTGATCGTTTTTACGCGAGAAATGGGACCACCCTCTAAGCGTTAGTATTCCTCAAAGATCGATAGCGTACAAGTACCATGAGGGAAAGGTGAAGAGAACCCTATTTACGGAGTGCAATAGAGAAACTGAGATCCGATGCGAACAATCAATCGAAGGAGCGAAGCTTAGAGCCTTTACTTTATGTAAAGCGCACTCATTCTAACGGCGTACCTTTTGCATGATGGGTCAGCGAGGAAATGGGAACAGCGGCTTAAGCCATTAGGTGTAGGCGTTTTCCAGAGGTGGAATCTTCTAGTTCTTCCGATTAGACCCGAAACCAATCGATCTAGCCATGAGTAGGTTGAAGAGAGCTCTAACAGGCCTTGGAGGACCGAACACCACGTATGTGGCAAAATACGAGGATGACTTGTTGCTAGGGGTGAAAGGCCAACCAAGATCGGATATAGTTGGTTTTCCGCGAAATCCATTTCAGTAGAGCGTATGATGTTGATGGCCCGAGGTAGAGCACTCAATGGGCTAGGGTGGCCTCATTTCACCTTACCAACCCCAGGGAAACTCCGAATACAGGCCTACATCGTTTGTGCAGACAGACTTTTTGGGTGCTAAGATCCAAAGTCGAGAGGGAAACAGCCCAGATCGTACGCAAAGGTCCCTAAGCAATCACTTAGTGGAAAAGGAA
>CM067330.1:127102844-127140344 GCA_034376525.1 Nicotiana benthamiana
CTACCACTTCTACTAGGAGTAGCCTTTTTAATGCTAGCTGAACGTAAAGTAATGGCTTTTGTGCAACGTCGAAAGGGTCCTGATATAGTGGGATCGTTTGGATTGTTACAACCTCTAACAGATGGTTTGAAATTGATTCTAGAAGAACCTATTTCACCAAGTAGTGCTAATTTCTCCCTTTTTAGTATGGCTCCAGTAGCTACATTTATGTTAAGTCTGGTCGCTCGGGCCGTTGTACCTTTTGATTATGGTATGGTATTGTCAGATCCGAACATAGGCCTACTTTATTTGTTTGCCATATCTTCGCTAGGTGTTTATGGAATTATTATTGCAGGTTGGTCTCGTAATTAGGGGGCAGCCGTTTGGTCGCCTATGATACTAGGACCAATAGGTTCAAAATGAGTTTGTGCCGCACGTGCTCTACACAGGTGTGGGCTTACAGGGCTACGACTCATAAACCCTTTCTTTCATTTATCAATAGGGCCCTGCCCTGATCGATCACTTTTCTGAGCCGGGGTCGATAAGTAGAAGTCATAAAAAAAAAATCTTTCTCTTCGCACCTCAGATCAAGAGGAAGGGTTGCTTTTCAAGCTGGCCTATATATAATAATAAGAAATTTCTTTCTATTTTATATCATTATATAATTATAACCAAAATGGAAAGATTCACTTTCTTTTAACCGGCTCATTCTTCTTTGTCAACGCTACTAAGGACCTTTAGGTTTGCCTACTTTACTTATTAAAGATAATGAGAATGTGTTATTCAAACAAAAAGGAAAAGGCCCTACTTAGTTGACTGACAATGACAAAGGCTTGCGAAACTAAGTAGGGCCTGAGGCCCCCTGTGAATCCGTAAATCTGAGGAGCATGCCGCAACAAAAGGATGGTCCCCTATGCATTTCATTTTTTCCTTAAGGGAAAAAATGTACCCCCATCATAGTGAACCTGTCCTTGTGATCGGGATGAGGTAGATGCCTCCCAGTCGAGGGGCGGATCGAATCGGAGTTTCCTTACGTAGCCACCGACCTACAGTTATCCTTAAACTTCTGCGCTTGGTGGAGAAGAAGCGAACAAAAGTACGCTCGCTTGCTGCCTTGTTTTCTGTCGCGAACTGGGATCGCTCGCCAGCTAGGTCATTGGAGCAAGATTTAATGAGAACATATTCCCCATATTCAGGGACACGGGGCGGAACGACCTCTCGATCTACTTACTGCAGCCGAGGAAGAAAAACGTCGTCTAGGCGTTCCCTGTTGCTCCGATCTCCCCAACGCCTAGGACGTTGTCTGGGCCAAGAGCCATAGTTAGTTGTTGTTTCCATTTGGTTGTTTTTTCCTCGTTGTTGATACCGGCAAGACGCAGCCAGATGATGTCTGCTGGTTGGTAGTGAGAGAACTCTTAGTACTTGCATACCCAAAAGAGGGCGCTGGTTAAAAAACAATTATTTTCTTTCTCGCTCTCCCAACAACGGGAAAGGAGTCTATCTATCTGCCTAGCTTTGGTAGATTTCCCCAACGGAATCCACAGAAATTCCACGAATCCCTTGGAGGATAAGTCCGACGACTCAGCAGTAGTGCGGAATTGAATTTCTTGTCTGGTGGATCTGATCTATACTTAGGGGGCAATGTATACCAAAAGGTTCGAAGAAGGAAGGGGCATAAGAGTATATAACAAACCTACCCTTATGTATAACCTATTCACATTAGTGAAGCGGTTGGATGCATAAGGGAAGTGCATGTTTGTGAGACCTTAGTCGGGATGCATAGGCGAGTCAACCTACGAGCACGGAAGAGCATGGTACCGCTACCCCTCTCTAAGTAAAGGTAAGATTCTTAGCCCTGTAGATGACTCCATCTAAAATACAATAGGGACAGCCGTTTTTCGGCTGCTCGTTTCGTGTCTTGAAGAAAGAGTAGGCTTAAGTAATGTAACAGGGGTCAGGTCAATAATAGTTATGCTATTGCCCTACTGATTTTAGGCCTCCGCCCGATCCCGAATGCACATTTTTTCGGGTTCATCATCAATTGATGTTTTCTTAACCTTTCGAACACCTTGCGTAAATTTTCGATGTGGTCGGTTCTTTCTTTTTGAAAAGACTACGAAATCGTCCACGTAAGGCTCGCATATGTTATGTAGGAGGTCACTAACTGATAATTTGTGTCATCGCTATTTTGATATGTTCACTTTCTTTTTCTTTTTTTTGGGCATATCATAGTAAGGAAAGGAAGTGAGGGCACTCATTCGAATCGAATAGCTGAAACTACTATAACTCCTATTTTTCTGCTTTAAGAGAAGCCTTCTAGCTAGTTTTAAAGCGTTGAAGAGAGAGATAGGACATTCTAAAGATAGTTGTTGAGGATTTCTAACTACGAGTCTGTTTTCAAGCTAACTGAATGCCTATCTGCTGCTAGTTCTGTTCCACTATCTGCTCTAACTCTCGTTGCCGGTGTGACAGTCTGAGTAGACGGTGCTCTCTTTCCTGTTGTTTTTGGGGTTCGTAGCCGGTGCTATTGAATCTGCAGTTAAGGGAATCTCACCAGTTCTTGGAATAAGAGCTCTGGGACTTCATGGCTTTGAGGGAGGGTTAGCCTAGCCCTAAGCCTTTTCGGAATAGAATGCTTCTTTGACAGAGCTTCAAGCAAGAAGGAGGAAGGCCCTCTTTTCGCCAATGGATCACTTAGTCGGAATAAGCGTGCTTAGGTTGATGCGGAATAAGCCATTTTCCCCCTGTTTGCATGGAAAGGTGACGAAGGAAAGGCACATTTAGAGCTGTGGGACTTGAAGGAATAGAATGCCCCGTTAGAATGGGCAGTGACAGTCGATCATTGGCTTAATTTCCTGGGGGACTCTAGTATAAAAAATTTCCGGTATTTCGTCGTGAAAGTGTCACATTAAGATTGTTCTTATTAAAGGAAAGAGCTGAATAGACAAAGGATTTACATGACCGCTCGCTTTGGACAAGATGCCATAGTATAAGAAGAAGGCCTTTGTTTGCAAAGAGACTTTCCCGATTTCCTTTGTGTGGAGGTTTTTGCACATGAATTAATAGTCAAAGTATAAGGAAGATGGCATAGAGCATAGAATGAGGTTGATGCTTCGAATGCCCAGTTTTCAGGGGTTGTGATAGAAGGAGCTGTGGCACTTTCGGAAGGGGGAATCAGACTAGGCTGTCACTATTCTAGAAGAGAAATCGTAGCTGGCACGTTGAACCATGTCTGTCTACGGTGAAAGATAGCCCTAAAGTGAGGGCCCAGCGATAGTATTTCTCAACTGTCGATCGACGTGAAAATCATGCCTGCTTGACAAAGCCTTTTTCATTCAGTCTCCCAATAAACGAAAAAGGATTTCTTGTGACACGAAAGTTGTGCTCGACGCTCTCTTTCCTATTCCACTGCGCTAAGTGGTCTTTCCCTTTCTTGCTGGATAACTACTATGGAAAAAGATGACGACTACTCCCAGTCTCTGGTCAATCCATGCTCCCGCTGCCCACCCGAAAGAGACGAGGAAGACTAACCGCCATCCTGCTCGAACCTTTGCTGCCTGAGTTATATAGCTGACTGCGATAAGGAAGGTTCAAGCTATGGCTGCCCCATCGATTCAATACCAGAATAAGGAAAATATCTTTAAGTAGTTGACGAAGCGACACTGGAGATAAATCAACAGTTATATTCTTAACTCTAAATCTTTTGGCAAACTCAGCAGCACCACTACTTGACAATTTAGATTATGGATTCCCTCCTGGCTAGCTTTGGAAAGGAACTTTATTTAACAGCTAAATTATAATCCTCGCTTCCTTCGGACCTGGCCTTAGCAAGGTTCGCACTTACCTCCAACTCTGGAGGCGCTACCATGCACTCGCTTTTGCTCCTTTAGGCCGTGTCCAGAAAATAGGAAAGAAAGGGCCCAGACTGCTATACCTTTGTTGACGAACCGAGCCCCAAGGGAGACAATAGCTAATTAAGCAGAGGGACTATGATCGATTCTGGCGCTCTGATGCCCCCCCCAGGTAAAGAACCCTTGGCTTAAGGACTCTATTCCATTGGTTGACTTTTTTCGTACTTGGTCCTTCAACCACGTATCCCTACCTTCCTACGAATAGGCTTAACCGCCCTGCAAGACTTTCTATATTTGATATTTGATATAAGTACTGGATTTCTTACATCACTGCTAAAGAAAGCGCTTACCTCAATAAGCGTAGGTGTCAAACTGGTCGTATTTGCTTTTGAACCGTCCTTACTTTGATAGAATCCGCGGATCTTACGTACCTCTTCTCAGGATTTCCCTAACATTGTTAGTAAAAGTTGCTTTTACTGCCTGGACGTTTAGGACTCGTACTTGGCACTTGAAGTAAAAAAAC
The DNA here is from genome assembly GCA_034376525.1 of Nicotiana benthamiana. NCBI lineage: Eukaryota > Viridiplantae > Streptophyta > Magnoliopsida > Solanales > Solanaceae > Nicotiana > Nicotiana benthamiana. The sequence goes on from CM067330.1 coordinate 127,107,198, forward strand.
TATGCTTGAAAGAAACTAGTGGATTGAAGCCCAACTCCTTCCATTGGCTGATTGGCTGCTTAAGGTCCTTCGTCGAAGGTGTGGTCTTAAATACGTCACTCCTACTCATTCTCACTTTCATTCCTTCTAGAAAAAAAAATCCTATTGCTGGAGTGCCACTTCTCGCTAAGGCCCATAGTTTCTATATAAAAACCCTTAGTTTATTTCATTGAGCAAAATTATGGTCGAAAGATCCTTCTTAGTTTAACCCTAGCTTAATAGCTAATTTTGTTCGCCTCTAGCTTCGTTCGAGCTCAATTTCATCGACCTTCAATTCAAGGATTCACTCACTGCTATCAATTCTGCATTCACTAAGGTCCCTTCCCTTGCTACATGCGAAACTCCTAGAAGAGATGATAGGAAGCGGAATAAAAGTAGTCTTTCTTCCCTTTGACTTCCGAGCTGGACGTGCGTTCAATCCTTTCAGTTGAATAAAGAAAGCGGGGATTTCGGGGCTTCAACTACAAAGACTAGCTATACCTGCAAGACTTGATATATTGTCAATTACTAAGATGTGCATCTATCATTTATTAGACTTACTCAAATGTGGATTAGAAACCTTTGCTATATGCAAATGTGGAAGTTTATCTTTAGCCCTTCTTCTATCGAACCTGCCTTCCCGGAAAGCACTCGCATGTCTGATCCATTTATTCCTCGTTCCTTAATAAAGCGTAAGAGTTACCTCTCAAGTGACTCATTCGATCCCATAAGGTACCCGTAAGAAAGGCCCCCTTTTATCAAAGTATCAAAGCAGAAGAAAGTAGATTTGAATCAAACTTGGAGTTAAAGCTGGAATGGGAGTCGGAGTTTTAGGAGCACGAAGACTCTCGATCGGATTACGGCTGATTCCGAGTAGGTTGACTCGGAATTGAAATTTATTTTCTCTTCACTCGATTCCTATTCTTTGGAAAATCTCCACTTTGCGTAACACATCGAAATGGATGTCGCTTTACTCTTTCATTTGTATAAGCGTTTATTTCCTAAGGAGGGGGGATGAACGTTTTTTTTCCAGTCAGTTTCTTTCTCTGCGGTTGCTTATGGTGAGTGCTAATCTAATTTCATCCAATTGCAGTCCTTCGATTCGAGTCTAGGATTGCTTCCTGGTCTGGTAAGAAAGATTCCTGTGGAGACAGGTATTGATGTTGATGTTTGAAAGCCAACAAGATCACTAGGTGAAGTCTCTGATATGATTAATAGGGCTACCTATTCTTTCAATCCTATAGGGATAACTTATTGCGCTTTCGAGGGTAAAAGCCACTTAGACTATCCTATTCTGTTTCTTTTCTGTCTTGTTGGTAGTGCTAATAAGGTGTGCCTGGACAGAGAAAGATAGTGTTTAAGTTCCCCTCCAGGAAGAAAGGGCTAGGGCAGACAGAAGATAAGAGCGATGGGAAAGGATAAAGGGTGCGTAGTTCTTACCCGCTTTATATAGTAAGTATAGTAGGGTTAACTATAGATCTTTTCCTGGGAGTTCTGTTTACACCTCTTCTATTTCAAATAGAATTTCTAAGCTAAGCTAATAGGCATAACATATCTCTTACTTACGAGCTAGGATATCTTGGAAACTCTAACTCGGGACCATCTGACCGGACTACCAAGCTTGACTATCAAGCGGTTATCTTTCATTTAGTAAATATCAGTGCCCGCCAAAAAGCTTAGCTTACAGTGGTGCTTGAATAAGGGGAATCCGCTATTGAATAGAGTGCTGCAACAAATTATCATTGTTCATTTTCATTTGCTTTGTTCACTTTGACTGATCAAAAAATTAAGAAAGACTTGTCGGAAATCTGAAATCACCGGTTGGCGTAGGGCTGAATATAAAATATGTTCTTTGCGATGGGAAGGAATTTTCCCGTACTGAGTATGGTGCTCCTCCCCCCATTGGCTTAAAGCAGCGTCTCAAAGGTTATTTGCCCACGAGAACCCTTGGCTTCGGCGTTGGGAGTAGACTTTTGGGCATGGTAACTAAACACTTAGTTAGCGTTAGCTTTTTTACTACCTATTTATGTGGTTGATATCTTGATCACTGGCATAATCACTCAGCCCTTGAGGATGCAGCTTCTACGGATTGAGGTTATTCCCCGCTAGAATGGGCCAGGTGGGATGGGGGATGAGTCGAGCGTGCAAAGGCGCAAGTCGAGTAAGGTATCTGAACTGAAATGTAAAAAAGCGTGCAAAAGAAAAGGTCGGCTTTTCTTTTTGCTAACAATTCCAAATATTCTATCATCGATCATCGAATTCTTGGCGGGTCTATCCTTTTGATCCCTTCCTTGCCTCATCTCCCTAATCTCTCCTATAAATAACAAGACCCTTGCGCATGTGGTTAGCCACCGAAGACAAGATTCGAGGGCGTTCAACCACTTGACTCTAAGAGAGGGGCTGTTGCTGCAGTTTCGCCGCTTGCATTGCAATTCTCGCACGTTTTTAGGGCGGATAAGAGGCACTTTTCAGCATAAGAGCACGGTAGTCACGCCTCCCATATCATCCTCTGGTCACGTATTCGTCCTATGTGTTCTAGTTCTTGCCATGGATGCTTCTGCTCGCGCGTAGTCGATTTTCAAGGAATGATGCAAGAAGACTCTACAGGGGCTGGAGTGAAGTGATCCCCACCCGGGAATCACGAACGGAGCTGTCCTTCTTCTCTAATGTAAGGGACTAGGGATCTCAAGTCAGCCTTTCTCTAAGGCTATATAGCTAAATATCCCTGCTCATGAAAGTGAAGATTTTGATGTCCACCCGACCGAATTATCCAATAGTGAATTCGTCTTTTCTTTCCTCAATGCTGAAGCTGGTTCTGAAGGATCAAATAGGTCATTGCTTGGGGAGTCATTGAAACCAAGACTTTCGGTTTAGTGTATATTAAAAAGAACAGAGGAAGGAGCCTAGCCTATCCTATATGGTAGAGTATCAGACCTAACTCACATGAAGATCTAAAGGCTATTAAATAGTCGCCTAAGCAGACGATGGACGAGACTCTGGAAGAGTGGCTAAGGTTGCTTCTGACGGGCTTGTGAACAATTCGGTAAAAACCCCTAGTGAAAACTATGTATGTATAGTATAACCGCCGCTTCAAATCAATTGAATCAATGCAAGCAATGTTGTTCCCACATGCCTATTCATTCATATTTGGTTGGATTCCTCGACTCATCTTATGCCAACGATGGAATAGCCTCTTTTTCTAGCTATTATTCATTCAGTTATGGGGGGCAGGGAATATGAAGGTCGAGCAGGCTTCGTTGGTTTGAGAAGGTGAACGACGAATCCGAGTGATCGAAGGTTCAAGTACTGAGCGACTATTCAAACGTCTATTCATGTGAGAACTTCTTGCCCCTTTGGTTGACACCACCTTAGCCTTAGTCAGTAAGGGAGGGGGGTTGACTATTAAATAGGGACTCCGGAAGTTCATGGGAAGAGATTAGTGAAAGAGATCATCTTTCCGGGGTTGGAGTCACCGAAGAGGAAGATAGGCAAGAGAAGACAGAGGAGTGGACCTGACAAGCATAAGATTCATTCAATAGCCAAGCAGGAGAGTATGCACCACTCCGAAGTACTAATAACTAAGTTGAAAAGAGAGCTGGGCAGGCCATAGACGAAAGTGAACTATAGACTACTTACCAAAGACCATTGGCAATGGACGAAAGACCAGCAGAAGGGCATTAGTCCGCGAAGCTAGTGCGCGTAGATCAAAACTTACTGGAGAGACCATACATAGGAAAGTTACAAGGACAGGTTATCAACAGGGGTCGATGGCAGGTTGATTATGGAGAAGTCAATAATCAAAGATTATGCGGAGGGTCCAGCAGTCACAAATAACCCAAGCAGAAGGGTCAAGCCTATTTGACTTTGTTATTGGAAAACGAGGAGGAAGACATCTGTCATGGAGAGGCAATCCACAAATACGTACTTTGACCTGACAGCTTGCCCGTTCTATAAGAGAACGATTTAACTGGTTAGGCGGTCTGGCGCATTATTAACCGCGGTTTATTTAAAGCAGTGTGCGTCTTCCGAGGTGATAAAAAAGAACCATACCCTGTTGACAGTGTCCCTGTCCCTTAATCATCAGGCTACCCTCGGATTCTTCCCTCCAGATATTAATGAGGTGGGCGGGAAGGATAGAGCCCAACTTATAATATACGGATACGGATATTCCTTGTCATTCTAATCATAATATAGTTCCAACAGGCCTATTCTTTGACTCTCCTATAGTGTATAGTATATTCTTTCCATCTTCCTACTAAGATAGATATTCTAACAACAAACTACCTAGCTTAGCTAGTTGGCAGCTCCGCATCGTGAACTGCATCGGAAAGGGCACCCGATCTCTCTTTTATGGGCTGTTTCCCTCGTATCTGACCTATCCGAGTTAGCCCTCCCAAGCGAACAAAGAGGTGGATCATCTGAACTTGAAATAGGTCATCCTGGCTATCCCGATCTTTTATCTGTTCATTTCGTCAGGTATCTGAATCATACGATTCTGAGGATTCTGCTTTTCACATTCATTCAATAGGACCAAGGCCTTTCCTCGCTAGATGGAATAAAAACCTTAACAACAGCCTTCATTGAACCCCTTCTTCCTATCCTTCCGACTTATGAAACGAGTCCCTCTTTCATTCACTAAAGAAGACACAGCTGATAGATGGATGAATATACATTTGATGGCCAATTCTATGAAGAAAAATGTCGAGTTGGAGGCATCACTGGGAAAAAAGCCAATTGATCCGGTTTTCTCAAAATCAACGAGTGGACTTGAAATCATAGATCCATTTTGTGATCCACGCGACTCAGACAAGAATCCTATATCTTACTCACCAAGTGTTGTTCTGATTGAATTTCAAAGATCTCGCTCGTTGTCAAAGCGCATTTTGTGAAGTGTTCTCCTGCCCTTGTCACTTGAGATAAAGTCAACTGGAAACAGTGATCGGAGTCGTGGTTTGAAGATGATGATTTGAAGATTCATTCGCCAGAGAAGGGTGTCTTGGTTGCCGATACCGAGGTTGAATGAATCATTCCACCTGGCAACAGCAAAAGTGGAGTTTGGCACAGGTCAAAGGGGAAAGCAAGGAGGAATTCCACTTTGGAAAGGAAAAGGGCAGTTCCAAACGGAGGACCCAGTCTCAAGGGTCAAGTTTCCCGGTGTCCAAGTGTCAAGTCCCGAGGGCTTGTGTCCGCCGGAAGCTTCCTTTTTTCCTTTTAGTCTTTCCTTGCAATGAACCGAAAGGTGAGAGGCAGGGCTCGGTCTCAAGGTTTTATTTAAAGTCACTAGTCAATCTAACTGCACGAGTGAAAGGCGAAAGTAAAGATTACGTGCAACCAGGTCTAACGTGTCAAAGGTCGCAGAGTCTTCGTAAAGGGGAATAGGTTGTTTTGCGCATCCAACAACTGAAAGGGTTTGCGGAGAAGGGTTGACTTGCGTAATAGCGGATTCGTAGGTCAATAAATCGTTGGATTTGAAATCGAACTCTCTACCTTGGGCGGATAGGAATTGAGACTTTCAATGGTCCGCTCTTCTCTCCTCGTGATCGAAGCTGACCCCAGAAGTTGGGTATTTCTTCTGAAGAGGACACTAACCCTCTCGATCTTGCTAGCCGGGGGCTCAGTCTTTCAAGATTCAATCTTTCCCCTTCCGGTCCCAAGGAATCGCTCTTATAGTAGGAGGTTTACTATGTCCCCAACTTCTTTTTATTAAGAAAGTCGCGTTGTCTACTATAATTAGATTAAGATTGTAAAAACATAAGCTTGACGAGGGAAGACCTTAAGTACTGACTTAATTAAATTACACCTATATCGCGAAAAAGAGCTGCTCTACCTTTAGCGCGCACCCTTTCTCCTATGAGGAAAGTGACTCTTTTCAATTCATGTCTGGCCCTTCTTGGATCTGGATCACAGTATACGCCGACTTTTCGCGATATATTTAGGGCCGATCCGTGCAAGAGACCAAGGAAGAGTAAGATAGATTTAAGGCCGGCAGGTCTAGAATAGATTCCCCAACGGGTCCTGACTTTTCAACAACAGAGGCGAAAATTTACTCTTTCAAGTCAAAGTCAAAATCGGGTAGACTAAGATGGAGTTTATTGTACAGTTGTTCCAGGGATATGGGTATAGAGTGAATTCTATTCACTTTTTATGAAGTTCCGTGCACTCCTTATATCATGAAGAAAAAAGTAAGTATGGTGCCCCGGTAGACGCGCAGACCGAGTGAGTTTCTGCCGATCCCGATCCAGATGTGCCAAAGATTGAGGACTATGAGGGTACGGTGGTATCCTTGTACTTTGTTTGTTGCACATGGCCTAATGTACACTTGCCCCCTTTTTTCTCAGTCTTTTGGTGGTTGACAATTTGAATCTATTTTCTTTATGCATTTTCTACCGAAAGACGGAAAGGGTAACCGACTCATTCCTTCCTTGGGGAGGACGAATCAAGGCCTGAAGTTGGTTCGTCGAGCAAGAGGAGAGAAGTATCGGCAAGGATTTCATACCCTATGCTAGTTCTTTTTCTCTCTCCCCCAGATATGCCTTTAATAAGTCCTCCACCTATTCTCGTGTGACGACATCTATGATTGTGAAATTCACGAATGAACAGTTGCAACAATCATGTTCAATTTCTTTTGACAGTTTTAGATTGTGGTGCTTTGTAATCAAGGGCGAGAAGGAAGTTCATGGAAAGGTAGCTCACATACCTTTCCAGGCCTAATTCTTTAATAATCACTTCAGCTCTTTCATACTTCTGACGTTGACTCATCTTGCTTGGAAGTCTTAAGAATGCAGCAAAAACTAAGGGTTCCTCTACAGTCAATTGTGGAAGAAGCACATCATCTTGTGTCACAAAATCCACCTAGCACGACATTGCTCAATTCGGTATGGAAGTTAATACAAAATCATGTACATTGAAAGAAGGAATTTTCTATATTCTTGGTTTTAAGGCAATAGAAAGAGAGAAGGAAAAAAGAATTATTGATGGATAGGTAATATACCTCCTATTGATAGCTGTATTATATGGGATGTCATTGTATGTGACAGTTCCTCTGACATTTTCTTGCAGTCTTCCTCCCAATATCTTTAACAAGGTTGTTTTCCCACTGCCAGAAGGCCCCATTAAGGCAATAATTTCACCCTTCCTGTTATACCCTTGAGTATCTGCTTGTAATTGTTATGCTCAAACTGGGAAGCTACCTTTGATAGTACTGCCTTGACAGGATTGTTGGAGGAAGCTTGGCTAATCTTCACCTTGTACTCAACATCCGCGAACTGCATTCAAAGACCATTTAAATGACGAAGCCAAAACTTTGAAACATATATCAACAATTTGATTCTTTGAAACATTTCTGAGAAATGAAAGATTGGTTAGAGAAAAAAAAGTACCTTGAGAAATATGGGGAGGGGTTGATCTTTATTAGCAATTGATGTATCATCCTAGACCTCTATATCAATTTCAGAGCATCTGTTTCTGAGGTAAGCTTGAGACATGAACTCTATGTTATGGCCAAAGCCATTGCTTCCAGCAATCTGCATGGAGCCAACAGCTGGAGGGGACAATGACAAATCCTCAATTTCATCTTGTCTAAGATGCTCCATTGTGTCATGAACTGCAAGTTAAGCGTTGCTCTATCCTGTTTAATGGTGTTGGACAAAGTTCATTGTTATATATGGTGGATAAGATAGACATAACCAAAACTCTGCCTAAATCTTGAAACTGTTGAGCCACATGCTTTCTATGGGAAACAATAGACTCTTTCTAATTGTGAATTTCTAGTTATCACACGCACTTGGTGCGCTTGACTTTCTTCAAAATTCTTTTTTAACCAAGTGTTCAAATGACACTGTTTGGGGTATTCTAACTCAGCAACTACGTACTAGCTGTTAATACATAATTAACTAAATAAAAGTGTTCCCTCTCTGATATCTAAGTTTTTTAGATGAGTCGGTTCACATAATTCACCATAGTAGAGCAGGCAGAGGTCCAGGATTCGAGTCTTGCCGCCACTTATTAACAGTGGAGGTAGGAGATCCAGTTAACGAAAAGGCTAGGCTGCAGCTATTCAAGCATCTCAAAGTCTATCTATTACGATTTCTATTTCATATCGGAGCTTCTGCTAAAGGAAGTGTTGATTCCTAGCTTGAGACTCAATCTCCGGAAGCCGACCTGCCAACAGACATTATGGGAGAATACTCTTCACCATCATCAGAAAATGTTGCTTAGCGGCAACCTTGAAGTAGGGTCAAGTTTGACTGCATCAAGCTCTAAAGCCGGGTATTCTGAGCCAGCTCGAAGCCTTATAGCTAGATCAAAGACTGCCGTAAGTTGCATCTTGAGTCTTAAGAATTGGTCCCTTCCCCCTAGATTGGTGCGCAAGCAATATGAGAACAAAAAAGAGGGGCCTCTGGCTTATTAAGAAGCATATAAACGACATACTAAGCAGAAGCGCGTAGACGAAGGGAGAGGGGCTTTTTCGAAAGGCTAGAAACTTATATGTATATAGATATAGTGAGTGTGCGTGCGGGGTGTAGGTATACCACTTACGAGAAAGAACCCCAAGTCAGTAAAGTAGTTAACCAAACACAAGTAAGAAGTTCATCAGTCCTTCCTCCGATGCCTCCCGTTCATTCTTCTTCATTTCATCACTTTGTTGTGTTGTTCTGTTAATAGGTCCCAAGATTCTTAGAAAGCCCTCTTCCCTTTCCTTAAGTTAAGAAAAAAAGAATGCTGCTTGATTGAACGAACATTGTAAGAACCTTTCTTACTAACACCCCAGTCATAATGCCACCCACGTCTTTTTTTCTTTTGAACAAGCCTTCTAAATCCATATTTTTTTATTTGAGTTCATAATAACTGCGGGTTTGATTAATGAAAAGAAAAGCTGAGGCCCGCCATCTGCTAGCATTGTGGTTTTCCATCGATTCTTTATCAATGGCCCATCCTTTCTTTGAACCTTGTCAATGATCGAACATAAAGATATGAACTGAGTGCCATTTGATGAGGACCTGAGAACAAAGGAGAGGGATATGGAAAGAATGAAGTAATGAAAGAGGAAGTCATTGCTAGTAGTAACGACTTGTCACGATCCATTGGTTCATATTGAATCCATGTCCTAGGTGTATCAAAAAATATTCTTTTCGCTAAGCGTATATAATAAAATAGAGTGAAAAGGTCCACCCCGAAACCAAGGGGGTACTAACTAACAGCTGAGTCCTCTCCGAACCGCAAGAGATAGTTGCCCATCATACGGCTCACCAACTTCACTTGCCTCTATGGGAGGCTCGCTCCGGGCAGGATCGGATCACTTACAATACACGGGCTCCACGAAGGAAGGGGTTGAGTTAGGAGCGTTTTCAATATGATTGTTTTCCTGTATTTGTTCGATGAGAAATGCGAGTATGTTTTGTCCACTTTCTTCATCCCCCTCTATCAAAATGATCAAAAAGGAAGGTGAGCTTGCTTCTTATTCCCATGTTTGATCTCTTCCATCTCTGCCTGGCTCGTTGTCACCTATGTTGAAGAAATGATTGGAACCCTGTAGAGAATGAAGAGGGGCCAAGGACCTTCCTCTCAACAGTGCTTTTCGAGGATCCCCTTGAATAAGTAAGGCCCCGTTAGCCTGGGCGAAGTTGGGAACAAAGAGTAAGGATTGAAGCCCCCTTAGTTCTGCCAAGCACTGGACAGGGGTTAGCGCTGTAAATGTGTAGAGCCAAGTGTATTTTGGTGTAGTAGTAGGCACTTCTAGGCCCCTTCCCGGCTACTGGATCACTCCAGTGCTTCGGGTACTACGGACCCTCTGCCATCCATTGCAGCAGAGGCGTTTCATGAGCGGGGGGAGGGGGGGCTAAGCGCAGTTCTTTGAATCAAACGTTGAATGAAATCGATTCTTTTTTAGATATAAAAATCTAAATCGGATAGGATAGATGGATGGATCTATCTTTCTATTCATATATATTACTAATCAAATTGGATTTTTATAGTGTCGTAGCAGCAAGAAGCCCCAAATCCTTGATTTGGCCAGGAAAGACTGCACTGCTTTGGGCCCAGGAAGCGAAGGGAATGAGCTCGGCTGCTTCTCCTCCACACTTCTTTTTTTCCGTGCCCGTTCCGCATGCGCTTTGCGCACCCTTTGCTCTCCTCATATTCGTCATTGGACGGTTCGGATGGACTTCGCCGTTCTTTCCCAACAAAAATCGAAAGGCATCATCGAGATGTCGATTCGTTTTCCGCCCCCAATGAGATGGGGAATTTGTAACCCCCTAATTTAGACTTTTGGGCCCTTCATCTTTCTGAATCGAGACCCTGCACGGCTCGCGTCGTTCCAACAACCGGCGGGGAGCACCTCAGTATACGATCGCGCTTCGTAACTGGGAGTCCTATTATACCTAAGGCCAACTTCAATTCACCAAACCAAGGTTCATCTCTTGTAGTCAGTGTGGACTCGTACAAGGATATTGAGTAGCCGGTTGATGTATCAGACTCGACCCTATCTTTCGTAGCATACATTGACATCCGTGTCGCAACTGATTCGGTAAGCTACGTGTTCGGTGCACGGAGAACTGCCTTCAGTCCCCCAAACTTACTTACTCGTGGCAACCTTCCGGCAGCCCAACGACCTATAACGCTAGTCACTACTCCCACTGGGGCTAGGAAGTAAGCCCCACAACCCAAAGCGGCGAAGAACAAATAGAATTTGATACAAAAAGCCGGCTAACGGGGGTATTCCTGCGTATGAGAACATAGTAATGGAGAAGGTAATAGCCAAAATAGGATTCGATTTGGCTAGAGCGCCCAAATCAGCTATATATTTGACATGGGTTTGCCGTAATGCTAAAACTATGGCGAATGCATCTATCGTCATTGATGCATAAATAAAGATGCCAATTAGTACTGATTGAATTCCTTCTATAGTTCCACATGAGAAACCAGTACGAATATAACCTACATGTCCAATTGAGTTATGAGCTAGAAGTCTTTTTACTTTCGTTTGGGCCATGGCGGCCAGTGCTCCTAAGATCATAGAAGCAATGCTGTAGAAAAAGAAGATTTGTTGCAATGTAGTTCCATAAGAACCATAATAGAAACACGTGAAATATTAGCAAAAATAGAGATTTTAGGCGCAATAGAAAGGAATGTTGTAACCGAGGTGGGTGAACCCTCATAGACATCAGGTGTCCACATATATAGAGTCAAAAGATATATGGAGTCCGAAGGGTAGGGGGTTTTCTTCGGGGCTCGAGAGATGGAATAGAAAGGGCCCCACAAGTTTTGAATTCGCCGCTGGGGAATTCACACGAAAGGGAACGAGGAATTCTCAACGAAAAAAGTGCTCTCTGAACCGAAAGTGAAAGTAGTTTTCCATCAGACGGCTTGTCCTGTAACTCTACTCTCGACTTGGGTTATATATCCAAAAAGGTCCGCTCTTGGCCATTCCACACGCTGCCTAGCAGAATCGTGGTTATCTGAAGTGGATTCTCTCTTTTGTAGTAGATGCCGAACCTGCTGTGCCCCATTGACTAAGATTGGGGCGGACACATCAGCTACATGGACCCCTTCCTTTCTGTTGTTGCCAGCGCTTTCCCGGGCCGAGCCGAAATTTTTTATTATAAGGGGCATGCTAAGCCCGAAGGCAGCTATCCCAATAGGAAGGGCGGAACGAGGAGAGGGCCTGGCAATCATCCCACGGCGGTCAAAGAAGCGTGTTCCCTTCAGATAAGACGCACCATAGGCCATCCTCGGTCTTTTTAATTTTCGATGAAAAAAAAATCTCGATCTCCGAAATCGTTTTCCTTCCCCCGCCGCACCTCCCTCCCTTCGTCGAGCCTTTCCTTTAATGGTTGGGGAAAGCATTCCCTTATCTGAACTTGGTGGGCATTCTTTCCAGCCTTAGTAAAATAGGGGGTCGGTTTAGCTTGAACATATGCTCAAACAGAATTTGAAGGGTCCTAGCTACACCATGCGTTCAATACAAAATCTGGAAAGCTGCAGGGATGACAAAAAGAGGGCGCTTTCCTCTGTTGCACTGAAAAAAAGGACCTAAGAGACGAGTGTCTTCTCTTAGTTTCTTCCTCCCGCGCCAGTCGCCGCCCGGCCCGCGTTAGAGGTTGAACATTAGCAAAGCGGGAAAAGAAAGAGGGAAGGGAAGCAACATCTTATTCTCTTCGCGAGAACTTCGGATCGTAGAAGCAGTCGGAACGGGCTCCGCGTTCATTTCGTTGGCAGAAACAATCCATTCCATCCGGGGCTTCGGGGAACCGAAAAACAAAGTCTTTTGACTTGAGAATCAATGATAGATAGATATCACAAAAAAAATGTGAGATAAAGAGCAGATGGATTCTATCCCATATAGAACACTCATTCCTATCTATTGATAGAAAGATCTTTGTCAAATACCGGACTTTGCCTTTTCTTAGGACTTACTCATATCCAAAGCAGCTTTTCACAAGCACCCCACCCCATACAACTAGTTGGGGGGCTGTTCGCCTTTTGAATCAAACAAAGAAAGTAGTACGGGCTTCAAAGCAACTTCATTCTAAAGGAAAGCGAAGAACCAACATTTAGTCAATAGGAGCCCTACTTCCCTCTTTCCGACCTCATCACTTCAATCCAAGGGCAAACCCATTTCCTAGTCACGGGGCTGAGCGCACCTTTGGTTCTTCAATAGGGCGAGCTGTTTGATAGTGACTTCTTTCCTTTGGTAGGGCGACGAAAGGCTACTTCAGTGACGGAAACAGTCGGAAACTCGAGAGGGTCGCCTTTGGAGAAGCGTTTGCCAGTAACCGAAGCCTCACTCTGATTATGTCGTGAGGCTGACTGAATCCAATCCATAAACGCGGAAATGAAAGGTTGTTCGTTCCCTTTCGTCAAGTAGGCATACGAACCACTTTGCCTTAGACTCTACTGGAACAAAGCAAAGAAGGAGGCGGAGTGGAGAAAGGAAAGGGACAAGGGCGGTCTTGCTTGGCACGAAGGCTGCTGGTTCGAGGGTAGAGTACAGTACTAAAGGTCCTCAGACTTCCAGACGGCTTTTCTTTTTGGGCAGCTGTTCACCATTGGATCTCGCCAATACAACCCCCTATAGCTTTCGTTGCCGAGATATCTTTTTTTTTCATTGTTCCCAGGGATTTTTTGGGGAATCTGCTCCCATGCTGCAAATAGTCAAATCTGAACTGAACCTGTCGCTCTTCTTTCTTTCCTCGCGAGCAGGAAGCACACCAGCAGCGTGCGTTGCGTGATTCTACTGTGTTTTTTGCACTTGACTGGGTGGACATTTGATCGGAAGATAACTTCGATTCGCCCGGCCAGCGGCGGCGGCGTGCTTATCTTGTGTGACAACACTACAGAGCGAGTTGCTCTTCTAGGCGGGCAGCTGTGTGACAACACTACAGAGAAAGCGACGCTTTTGTGTAACATGCTTTGGTCTCAACGCCCTTACGAGGTAGTGATGAGTTTCACACGCTTTAAGCCCGGCACGCGCGCGGTTAGGAAGATTGGCCGTAATCTGAGCGGTACCACCCACCCTAGCCACCCAAAAAGGAACTGCAGTGATCTTGAATAGGGATCCTACAGCTATAAATAGAATCCCCTTAAAAATACCACTAGATCGAGCACCAGTGATTTCGTATCCGGTCAAAATCTTGGCTAATTGATCGAAGTGGGTAGCTCCAGTAGACCCATAGATCATGGAACAAATAGGGTGGGTAGGCCTAAGCACCACACTACACGTATAGCCGCGAACCCCCCTCGTTACCGTACATGCGACTCTCACCGCATACGGCTCGCACAAAGACTCCTAAATCCATCCCGAGCCCTTTCTTCCACCTCTCCTCTCCAATCCTCGATCAAACTTGCGTTCCCCAGGCGCTATGAAATGGGGGTCTTTCCTTCCGCCTATCGTACGTATCGGCTTGGCTTCGTCCCGAACCAAGAAGGCATTCTGGCGAACGCATGCGTGTAGGAAGGGCGACGATTACATAAGCTAAAAGACTACGACTACAAGACAGGCCGGAAGCGACTCGCTTCTATTCTCGTTGCGATTGGATATAGAAGGGAAATCTATAGATCGTAGTAGTTTGCCAACCTCTCTAACTAATGTACGATACAATGTCACTTCACGGCACGACAAAAAAAAGAAAGAGCTTCGCTCGGTTGGCCTTCGTACGCTGATGAATGCCTCTTTTCTCTTCTCTGAAGTCTACAACAAACAAGTGGGAGAGGCAAGATTCGAACCTACGTAGAAAAACTTTAACGGATTTACAGTCTGCCGCTTTTGACCACTCGGCCACTCTCCCCTTCCCGGGCCGAGGCTCCCCTCAATGGGTTCTAATTCTAAGAAGGGGGGTGGCGCCCTGAAAAAGCTTATTGATTTAATTGAAGGGAACTAAGACGATTAGCTTAGCTAGCGTTCCGGGAGAATCTAGTCATTTAGTTAGTTCATAACTATCTCTGTAAAGCAAGGGGTAAGGCTTCTACAAAAGCTTCCCCCTCATGTAGTCGTCGGCCTTCCCCAGCCCCCCCCCCCCCCTCGTCGCTTCTGGCGAATCTGCGAGTTCACGAGCAAGTGAATGAAGGAGCCATGTTCCTAAAAGAAAATGACCCTCTTTGTTTTCTTTTCTTCATCTATCCCTTCAAAGCCCTTGTATAGGTTGGGCGCTAGCGCTTTACTAATATAATAAAAAGTCAGGCTCTTCTGCTGAGTGAAGCTGCGAGCCTACTTAAATATAGCTTACGCTTACCAAGCCTAATCTACAAAAATTGGGCTACAGCAAGCAATGCAAACTTTCCCCCTTCGTTTGTTGTGGGTCGCGCCTCACCACATGCACTGAATGAATGAAATGAGTGGAGATCCTCCTTCCCCCTTGCTAATTACCAAGAACTTCGTTGCCACTAGTAAATTGGACCATCCTCCCAAAAAAGTACTCGGAGCCTAAAGAGAAGAGAGTTCAGTCTACAAGAAGCTGGCAGAGCTTTAGCCATTGAGGCACATCCATCTATCCTAAACAGTAACCTTTTTCTTGTTAGTTCTTCGAATGACGCTAGTGGAGACTAATGCCTTCCTTCTAATGAAGATACTACTCCAGTCTTTCCAGTGGATCCTTCTTGTCCCTAAGAATGGAATGAACCAAGTTAACCTATATGAGAGTGAGGAATAAAAACCAACAATCAACTTACCTCTTTTGATGTCCCACGATTCTGCTAGTTTAGAAAGGAAAAGGACAGGGATCGCTAGGTCAGAAAAGCGATAACTAAAAAATCTCCCCAAGTAGGATTCGAACCCAGGACCAATCGATTAACAGCCGACCGCTCTACCGCTGAGCTACTGAGGAACAACAGACTTAATGTTGGAAGCAGACTCTCGTCCTTTGGACAAACCTATGACCGAATAAAAATGAGTTCGTCACTCTTTTTCACATACACCGGGAGAAAAGGTTACGATAGCAAGCCCCTCCCCGTCCGAAGAGCCTCCAGGACAAGGAGGCGGCTATCAACCATCCACTCTCGAGATTCATATTGATCAATAGATCTCCGCGTCCTGCCAGTTCGCTAAGTAGACTCACTCTACCGAGGGGCAACAAAGGCTGGAACTCTTCCTACCAAAAACGAGGGACCTACTTCTCATCCTAGGAGTTAGCAGGTATTAAAGAGTCCCCTCTCTGTCTGTCTCTCCGAGTTTCTATGCTAAGTACCACTTCTGCTATTCAATCATAGAGTCGATTCCGATCAAGCTGAAAAAAGTCAGCCCTATATATGTTATTAGTAAAGCGCTTAATGCCCTATCTATAATAAGGGGGCCTTTCTTGCTCGTTAGCGCTGTTTTTCTATTGCAGCTAGGGCGCCCCTTTTCTTTCTCAAAGTCAACTTTCTCGCTTGTTATTCATGCTTTGAAGTCCCTACTTTATTTAGATTTATGGGATATTTGAAGAAGCGCAGGTTTTCCACCCTATACCTATTCAAGGGGCTGGTCTCGATGTCGCTTGGTGGTACCCCTCTCGATGATTGTTGAATCAACATTTATTTCGTGCTTGAGATGGAGCGATCTCCCTCCATCCATCGAGTCAAGTAATTTGCTATCGGAAATTGATCTGCCGCCTATCTCATGCCATGCTTCTTCTTTCTCCGAATCTGTTCCTAGTGTCAGTCAATCAAGATTCGCCATCAAGAGAGGGAAGAGCCTTGACTTTAGGTTAGGCCGGTCTCACCATTCACGCAATTCCCGCGTCCATCGATTGATCACGCGAGTACGCATCCAGTCAGTGCATAGCGAATGAAAAAGGTGTTCATCCTGGATTCTCTTCCTCAAGAAAAATGTCTATCAATTGATCCCTATTCATTCGGTCAAAGTCTCCACTTTTCACGCCCCTCTACTAAGAGATGCACCATGTTGATAGGAATCGGCAAAGACCTTCTTGTACACGTCTTCGAGGGCAGCATTCATGGCAATCATCACTACTTTCTCCCGAGGGCATGGTATGGCTTTGTTCTTGGTCTTGTTTAATAGATGTCGAGTGCCGCTTTTCCCCGTCCGAGAATCTCCATCTGCTCTAAGTGGGCGCGAGGTAGAATCCTTATGTCAGCTTGATTGTTCAAAAGACTGTCTCTTTACCCCTTGCATTTTCATCTTTTCGAAAGCCCAGACCATTCTTCTGGATTTGCATTAGTCCTATTTCAGGTGCAAAGCCTCTTCAATAAAGACCTCTCTTTTTTCTTTCTCCCCCATTTCTCATTTTGTTGATTGAAAGAGAATAAGCGCTATCCATTGAGTAAAGAGAGGGTTTTCGGTCGGTTCCCGTTCGCCTTCCCCCCTCCCCCCTCATAGTCCATTAGTGGGTAGGGTGGTCAACTTAGAGGGCGCCCGCCTCCTCATCAGACGTGTCCTCGACAATCTGGCGGTTCTTCGGTCTCCGCTTTTTGGGGGCGGGAGTGCTTGGTCGCTGGGGTTTCCTTTTCCTCAACCAATTTGGTTGTGTCAGCCCTGAGATTGGTCTAACACTTTGATATGAGCTGGCTGGATTGAAGGTCGGATAGATTTGAGTTCAAGTGGCATAGCACCTTCGATCGACCATAGGGCCTACTCTACCCTTACCGAATATATTCTATTGAAGCGTAACGTAAAAAGCTCCTTCTAAAACAAAGGAAAGCCTCCTACCCTAATACTATGCCATTTGATTGAAACACGTTCCGTGCTGCTCACCACTCCTCGAGGCCAAGGACGGGGCCGAACCGTCATTCCAGGATTTGCAGTCTGATACATTTCCACTCATGTGCCAAAGTCAAACGAATGTTCTTCCTTCTCCGCTCCTTCTTTTTCTACATATGCGGCGGCGACAGAGAAGAGGGGGCAAATTCTTTTTCCTTTGCCTTGCTCAATCTTCCTTTTCTGTTGAAAGTAGCAAGCCACTCTACTATTGGTACAGAGGCCAGATAGAAAGTTGCTCATCAAGCCCAGCGGATCCATTGTTTATGTGGCAATGCAATGCAGCTAAAAAAGTGAAGCCCTTTTTTATTAGTAAGGTATATGTTGGTTGGGGAAAACTCCGAAACTAGGGTTCCAAAAAGCTTACCTTATATTATAGAAAAGTTTGAGAAAGGGGAACCCCTACTATACCCCTAAACTACAAGCTTGCACGCAAAAGGCTGAAAAGCCGTTGTTGCTTGCTGCTTGTAGGCTCGATAATCTCTCTTTCACCTCTCCTCCCTGTCTCAATTCTGATTGATTAGCTTCTTCCTTCGCGCAAGCTACGGTCTAACGTCCCCCTTGTTGTGTTGCATTTTGTGATCGTCCGCATTAGTACGTTTTTCGGATAGCCAGGACCCAATGTTGATTTTCGATTAAAATGTCAGCGTAAGGTTTGGGGCGGCCCATCTGATTAGTTCAGCTATCACTACTGGAACCCCCAGCGGTTGTTCGGCTGCGTACTCCCCGTCTGCCTATCACACACTCCCAAAGCAAATTTTGCTTTCTTCTTTCATTTGCCTTTCCTGCATCTTTCTTTCTATCCATAGGTCACCTTCGCGCAGATGGATCTTTGCCGTGGGAGATTGGTGCCCCTTGAGATATGCCCTTCCGGTGGGTTGTTCCTTTATCTGTCTTTTCCATTCAATTCCCACACTGCGTCAGAAAATCTTCGTCTTCGATCTCTCTTCGCAATGCATTTTAAGGGCTAAGACTTTCTCTCGACATCTTTCTTTTATTTAAGTCATTGATCTCATATCTATAAGCAGGGAGGTCTGCGTTCACTATTAAGCCTACGCCCGTCCATTCCTTTCAAGCTTGATCCTTCCCTTAGACTCGTTACCTTGTTCGACTGAACTCGTTGGGTCCGCGCTCTATTCGGTCGTAACCTTGTTCGAGAACCTTCTCTCATAGATTCCCTTCACCAAGTCATTGCCAGCAATCAACTCTTATCCCTTGGTGTTAAAGGGTGAGTTCCTTTCTTGTCTTGCCCAAAAACTTTCTTTATTCTCATTGGAGAAAGACTCCCCCGCGGCAAGGTTTTACACATAGGGCCAGCTGCTTTCTTTATCTCGCTTGCCCTTAGTCTGCCTAGCACCTTTCGGTTGGGTTCCGCCCTGGGGGTTAGGTTAGACCGCTTGGGTTTTTTTTCTAGTATCGAAGGCAGTCAATGTGTCAGCCATTCTTCCCCCATTATACTTGTCAATCTTTTGCTCTTTTTCCTTCTCTCTTCTAGTTCTCCCCCTCTACTTTATTGATAGGGGCGGACAATACCACTCTATCAATTACAAGAAAAAAGTAGCAATTCTGTTTCAAATGGTTTGAGCTTGGAAGCAACCTGCTATCTATCGATAGGCGAGAACAGACTGTTATTGACTACTTCGCCTATCTATTCTATTATGGCTGGCTTGGAGACATCAGAGGAAGATCATCATCTCTATCCGGGTACGATCATAGCATCATTCATTCGTTGAACCTTGGGGATCACCATTAGCATTGAGGTCAATCACCACACTACCTCTATCATACATACGACATTACACGAAGCGAGAGTGCATGGTCAACACACACCTAAAGCGCCTACGTTCCGCTTGTAGCCAATACAACCACAACCTAACTTGCACGATATTCAACAACCGAAGCTACTGGTAGTCCCTATATTAGTTAGCAGTACTGAACAAGCGAGTCATCGGTCCGAGGAAAGAAAGGACCGCCTTTGAAAGAAAAAGGAACTCGCTAGGCCTTCAGAACAAAGGTGATTCTGTTCATGCTTCAGACGATCTGGCTAATTCTATATACAACTATCCAATTTTCTTCTATTATATATAAAGGCATAAGGGCGAAGGCCTATTTAGCGCCTTGGAAAAGGTAACCGGTTAGGTTGACTTTGGAAAGGCTACTAAGGAGCGGGTGAGGAATGAAAAACGTCTGCTAAAGCCCACGGGATAAGGTTTGCAGATGCGATCATGAATCGGACCAGATCGAAACATTCAGCTGTCGACGGACAAAGCCAGAACGTCGACCGCAAACGAAGGATGGCCAGGCCCCGTTTCCTAGGGTCAGGGTATTCCGTATTATGAGCCTATTCAGATTAGAACTAAACTAGTTGATTCTCTTTGGCTGGCTGGCTTGTTGCAACCTTAGCATTTCCTGCTGAGATCCCAAGTCTCCAAGTGGGCCCTCTTGGCCACCCACGACCTTGGCTTTTTAGAGAATCCCGCTCCTGTGTCGTAGGACTTTCCGCTCGGTAGTCCACCGGGTGGGTTTGTTTCTCCTTCCAATTTCGAGTGTCTTCTTGGATAGCTACAGCGGCCCATAGGCGCGATATGTACCTTGTGGGGGGGAGGGGGGGCGGTCCCCTGGACATAGTCCTTTCAGGCAGTGGCCGTTTAGTCCATGTTCCATTGGATGATCGGTGCAAGGCCAGAAATTGGAACACATCTCAGCCATTGGCGGGAATTTTGCCTGCATCCGATCCCCAATTCTTGTTCACCCCGGATGATCGTGCTGGGTGAATTTTGACGTCGTACGATCGTGTCGGGTGAGCAAGAGCCGCTTCGTCATAGTACTTACTTATGGGCTAACAGGTCACACTTTGACCAAGTATCCGTCAAAGAGACTCCCGAGAGCCTGTATTAAAGGAATGTCTATAGGAATGCGTGCATCATGACATCGTAAGATGTCTCGCCCGAATGATTTAGTTGGTACTAGAAATGTTAGAAAAAGTGAACGAAAGGGGTAATAAGAATTGAAAAGGACAGAGACACTTCCCAACCAGAAAGTAAAGTTCCCACTGATGGTATACTTAGTGTAAGCGAGCTCTAAGATCACATCTTTGGAATAAATCCAGTTAGAAAAGGAAATCCAATTAGAGATAAGCTGCCAATGAGCATCATGGCATAGGTAAAAGGGAACAAGGAGGCAAGCCCCCCTATCTTCCGCATATCTTGCTCATCCGACATGGCATGAATCACCGAACCTGCACTCAGGAATAAGAGTGCTTTGAAAAACGCGTGATTCATTAAGTGAAAGACGCTAACCGAATAGTTAGAGATGCCGCAAGCAAAGATCATATGGCCTAATTGAGTGCAAGTTGAATAAGCTATGACCCTCTTTAGATCATTCTTTAGTATTCCAGTGGTTGCCCCAAGGACTGACGTCATAGCTCCTACAAAAGTAATAACAATCAATGCCGAAGGTGGGTATTCAAATAAAGGGGAGCACCTTGCTATCATGAAAACGCCAACTGTTACCATAGTAGCTGCATGAATCCAAGCGGATACTGGAGTGGGACCCTCCATAGCATCAGGTGACCAAGTATGCGATCCTATCTGTGCAGATTTCCCAACAGCACCAATAAAAAGTAAATACAAGTTATGTCATTCAATCTCATATTGCAAGAAATCCAAGAATTTCTTGGGGCACTAGCACGAGCAAAAATGGTTGAAAGGTCTACTGTTTGAAATGGAGTAAAACAACCCAAAAATCCCTGGAGCTAATCCAAAATCACCTACTCGATTGACCAGCATAGCTTTTATAGCTGCTTTATCTGCCTGAAGTCGTGTACACCAGAAATGAATTAACAAATAGAAGCAAGATGTACTCCCTCCCATCCCAGGAATAATTGAAGAGAGTTATCTCCAGTCACCAACATTGGCATAAAAAAGTATGAATGGATAACTAACACATAAATCTAGGGCTATGCGGATCCTCAAACATATATGAAATGGAATAAAGATGGACCAAGCGACTTATAAATGTAACCACAATTAACATCACTACGGTCGGGCTATCGAACACGGGGTCAGAAGTGAATTACGAGTCGGACCAATCTGCGTATTGAGCGAGCTCCCCTTGCATGCAATGATGTGGTGGTAAACCTCTCATTCTAATTCAGTGCTCTCCGAACCGTGCGGGAAGGTTTCCCATCACACGGCTCACCAACTTAATCTTCCACGGGAACCGTATGTCCGAAAAGGCCAGGAAAAAAAGGTAAGGTCTCGCTTTCCTTTGCCACTCGAGTGTACGGCATCTGCCGTGCTTAAGCCCCTTCTTCCCTTACCTAATAAAAGAGTCCACCGCCTGCCTTAGTAGTCTCAAATAAGGCGTGCAGGCCTTCCCCTTTAGTAAATGATTCACTACCGAAGCGAAGAAAAGGCTGGATCAATCAAAGGGGGTACTACGAGCCCTCTGCCCCATGCATCTAACCAGCTCGCGTGGTTCACCGGTTCCACCGACTAGACCAAAAGAGTGATTCAATCGATACAGAGGTGCGAAGTGGGGGGTGTGCTGACCCTATTGGGTTGGGCCCTTCCCCATAAGGCCCCACCGTCGGGGCATAAGCGCCCTCTGCTACCCATATGCGAGGCGCCGTCTTAGCCTTCCCTGACCAGGATCGCTCCCACACCTGTAGTGTTCGTGATCGGCTTCCTCAAATGTGTATCGATCGAAAGGCAGGGCGGCACAGCCCCCAACCAAGGGAGTGGTTTTGTCCAGTATGTCCCCTTATTCCCGACATGCAATGGTACCCCGGATCTGATCTATTTACTCGGCAATTCATCCAGTGACTTCACGGTCGCCAAAGAAGCCCCAAGAAGCATCAAACATTTCCGATGAGATCCACGGAGCAATTCTTAGATAGCAAGCACTAGCTCCCGGTGTGACTTCATAAAAAGCAATCAAAGAGAAGATCGAAGAGAATGAAACGCTCGTAGTGGTTATTATAGCGGTTCCTTCTTTTCCTAGAAAACGTCCGAAACAACCTGCTATAAAACTACTGAGCAGGGGTAAAAATACGATAAGTAGATACATATTTCGAGTGTGATCAGACAACCAAAAATCAGACAATGACAGAGCGGCCTGTGATTGAGTGATAGATTGATCGACGATGGAACGAAGAACGAAACTTTACGATAGCTTTTTCGTAAACGTTCACTTGCATCACATCATCTTCAACCAACCTCCACCCGAGAAGCCCATGGGATCCGCTCTACAGATACCATCAAATCCCAATTTCTGAGATACCACATCAGCCCTATCACCACTAATCCTAGGTTATCAGGGGACGCTAGGCATCATAATTCAAAAAGTTCTCTTTTTTTTGTCAGCAGATTTCGCTCATCAAGTTCTTCTTTGATCTGTCGCTGTTAGAACACCACAATATTCGTCTTTTTGGGGTTAATGTTCTCAATGCTGAATCGATCATTCGATATCCTTTTCCTTCTGCGACGGAATGGAAGAAAAGTAATGAAACCTGCGATGGCTACTGAATAACCTCCTTTTACTTTGTCAATAATAAAGCCTTTGACCTTTATATTCGTTCGCCAAATCTTGTTCAGTTCCATCCAAGCTCGGTTTTGTCTGAATCTTCGTGGAAGAAGAAGAAGCGGTTCACCAGCCATTACATCTGTAGATCCCACCAAATAATTAAACCTGGCGGCTGCTCGCTCTTAGATCAGTGATTCATCGGCCACTAGATCGATGAAGAATCTCTCTAAAATCTGCTCTTTGATCAGTGATTCACCGGCCACTAGATCCAGGAATCCCACCTTATTCTCAAACCTGGTGGCTCGGTTGATTGGCACTCCTGCAGGCTCATCTTGCATACAAATTCTGGGGGTCCCAAGTCCTGCATCCACCAAGAACATTTCTTCCCTTAAGTGTAAAACTTCAGATTGTAAGGCGTTTCCACTACATAAGAAAAAATTGGAATTAGATCTTGGAAATGATCGACTCAAATAGATGCTCATCATAAGCTTTTTTTTTCCTCCTCTTCGTGTTCTATTGATCAGAAGCATCCAGCAGCGCCACGCCAGTAGAAAGAGTCTTGCTACTAAGCTAAGCTGCTGTTGGGGAACTCGGTATAAGCGATTTTCCGCTTCCGCCTTTCTAGGCTTCACAATAGCTCCCCCTTTTCTTTTCCAAATTCCTTCTTTTCGTTCTACTTAGGTGGAGCAATCCGAACTCTCAACAGAATATAAAAGAGGACCACAAGCCTGTGTAAACACCTCAACGAACTCATGTGGACACTGCTCAGCTCGAGGACAATCTCTCAAATACACATGTTGATGTTGTTGACCCGTTTTTCTTTTCTTTGCTGATTCCTCCCAATGAAATTTTTCATGTTGCACTAAGTTACTTACGGATGTATGCATGCGGTCCGGGAACACTTTGGGGTGAACACCCATCCGAACAAGTAGGGTCAATATTGCAACAAATAAATATTTAACCCAACAAGTGCTCTCCGAACCAAGCTAGATAGTCTCCTATCACTAGGCTCACCAACCAACCTGGACTTTTTTTTATTGTTCCTACCGGATATCAAAACAAACCATAAGGATTGTTTCCAGCCATGAGTTCCCCTATGACATAAGCGCTCTTGGGTGGGGTGGGCCATTCCATCAAATCTTTGAGAAGGGGCCCAATCTCGTATTTTATGGTCAGCGTGACGATAGGCTTCGTTTCTACGACTGCCTTCCCAGCCGTTGAAAGACTGAGCGAGAACTGTAAGGGGCGCACAAACAAAGAATGTCGTTGTGCGGGGATGCGATTCGCCCAGCTGGGGCAAAGAAAGCCGTCCGACCCTACCGAAGTACCAAAGGCTTTCGAGGCTTACACCTCCCTATTACAGGACCTAAAAAAAGGTTTTCAGTAGCGCCCTTAGAATCTAATTTGAAGCGCCAGTAGTTGTAGATATGGCCACACCAACCCTTTCGTTCTTATTGCTCCGGATTCCAATATATATGACCTCCAGGCGGTACAAAGTAAACCTCTTGTGTAGAAGCAGGTAGTAACCTAACCTTTAAGAATTTGTTCAAGGGGGGACCCTCTGATCTATCAATGGAAAGATCTCCATATGTGGCGTGATAAGGAATCCTAGAAAAGATAGATTGCAACTCCCTCCACGACAAGTGAGATTTTCGGTCTAAGTGCCTGGGAGCAGCTCAAACAAAGAAGAGTCTGGTCCGGTCTGAATTCAGGAACGGCCTGCCCGTCTGCTGCTAGGTCCGGAAATGGCGCCGGGCGAAGGCGTCGCTATGCCCCTAAATGAATCAAATGGTCCTTCGACCTTCGTTTGATTCCGACGGCCGTCATAGATATAATGAGACCTGCCCACTATTACTACGAAAAAAGCCCTGCCCTTTTCTTCGCTGCTAGGAAAGTAAGAAACTTCTATTAGCGCCGGACCTTGAGTTGAATTGATCGTGTCATTTGCAACGTCCATCAATTCATTAATGTCCATTGATTTAGACTCCTTCCCCCTTCTCAACGTAGAAAAAGATCGAGAGGGGCCCGAAAGCCCCCAAAGAGCGAAAACGGAATTCGATTCACTCCCCATTCTATCTTAAATAAATAAAGCTCGCCTGGGCCGGGTCTTTCCCTGTTGTTCTGTTCCCGCCACGAGAAAGACGCACGGAAAAGGTATTCCCAGCGCGCGGAAGATCCGTTGAGAGTTTGTCTCGGTAGGGAACTGTACGATCTTTTCCCCTATTGTATTGAATCAATAAAAGAAAGAGGTCAATGCTACGACCCCCTATTGTTCGATATAATATTCACCGGGGACGAGCCCCACTTCCATAGATCCTCGGTTTGACCTCCCGTAGTGGTCCTTGCTTTTATGAAAGCGGAGCGGGGCCAATTTCTCGTACTTGCTCAGTGTGCCCCCCTTTCTTTGAGTGCCACGCCCGGTTCACTGAGCTGTTGGCTTACCAAGCACTTGCCCGCTGCTCCTGCCGCCCGCTTAGCGGGCGGAGCGCTCGTTATCCTGACTTTCTCTCTGCTGGGGCCCTCCCATTGCTATAGCCATAAGATATCGCAGCTCTAGCTCGCAACCACAGGGGCCCGCCCCGCAAGGCCAGAGTGGGCTCAGCGGCCAGCCTCCATTCGAATTATGTTAGGGGGTCTTTCGCTTTTTCCAGATCAAGAGAGATACTACAAGTCCTCCGTCCCAGATTTCATCGCCGCGGCCATCTGGTTTACCGGTACTACCAAAAAGACTCATGCTTACGTTACTGTTATTGATTGATTGATTATCTTGGACCACGAGGAACCCAGTCGTGCTTCTGGTTTCCATTCCAATCATTATATTGATGATAAATCTCCTCGTGCTCTGCCATAAGAACTTGGAGTCCGTATCATGGTGAAGATAAGGTAAAGCTGGTTTACCAGTACTACCAAAAAGAAACCGAACGCCTTCGAGTTATTGGCTCGTCCAACCCGACAGCATTCATGAGTCGCTAGTTCAACTGTCCCTCGGAGACAGGGTTGAGAAGTACCATGCATGGTTGCCCCCCGTCCTTTCTTTCTATCAGTCTCACCCAGCAAGCCACCCCAACCCTACAGCCAAAAAAGGTAAGCGCCTAGTGCGAACCTTATTTATTAGTTTAGTAGGTCAAGATTTGGCTCCCTAAACACTAAAGAAATGCATAAAAAAAGGGGGGGACTTATGCAATGGGCTATGCCACCCAAACCAACTGAGGGAAGTCGCATCCGTCCCATCGCAAGCACCTACAATGTCATGATCACATTGGTTTACCCTAGTTTCTTTGGTAGTTTAACGTACAGTCACCCCTCCAACAAGAAAAGGTATAAATATGAAACTTCTATGCCATTTGGATCGGAGAATTTATGGAGGAAATCCGGTTTTAAATTCCCAGAAACCGCACGATTATATAGCCAAAGGGAATAGGCTGCGCCTAAAATCATCCCAAGCGCTGCTAATTATTTCTTTGGAAAGCTCCGACTAAGATTAGAAATTTCCCGATAAAGCTGCTAGTACTAGGTGAACTCATATTGGCCAAAGTGGAGAAAAGAAAATGGTAGAGAGATTTGGCATGGTGCTCACTGAACCTCCGTAATATCAAACAAGTCGAGTCTTATGTCGGTCATATAGAATACCAACACATAGAAAAAGGGCTGAAGAAACCAGTCCATGACTTGAGAACAGTAGAATGCTACACTCCAATTCCCTGTATGTTCAATAGAGCCAAAGATTCCCCCCCCCCCCCACTGATCGGAGTACGCCGATTACCCCCCCCCCCCCCGAACCGTACAAGATAGTTACCACCTATCATACGGCTTTCTAACTTAACTTCTTTTTCTGGTCGTTCCGCTCTGTTGATCGATGGTAGTATAAGAGACTGTAACCCCCCGAAATTTTTTACATAATGGTTCCTACTTCCTACCCATAGTTAGCATGCATCTCCCCCCGTCATAATTTAGTATCACATCGTAGACCCCCACCCCAACGATATTTTCCTTATCAGTGAACCGGAACATAGTGCATAGGTACTCTTCTATGCAGCGGGGACGAGACGACGCGACATACTACGATCACGTACAGAAGTGCTGTCCTTCATCTCGTCAATATGACCTTTCAACAGCTCCAGTTCTTTTATGGGGTCCTATCAGGATAGGTAGGCCCAAGCCTTTCCCCTCCCCCTCCCTCCATAAGACCCACTTTCTCTTTCCCTCTCGGGAATGAAGATAAGAAAGGATTCATTTTTTCATGTGAACGGCCCTATCTTGTGTGGAAAGGTTTTTTGTGCTATACACCACGTTGAGAAAGACCAACCTCCTATGTACCGTACTCTTTTTGTACCTCGAAAGGGGGGGTGTCCTCCTTATGATGCTACGAACGGTTATCCGAAGTGCAAGGGGTAAACTCGGACTCGGATAGGATAGGATTGTGCGCGCCGGGACCTTCGGGTCTCATATTTTGGCCATGTTACCGTACCTCCGTCCCCTATGTTAGGCGGCCGTAATATTTTGTTACGTTCTACCGCTGTTACGCCAGAATAAGAGGTTCCACACGAGCTCCCGTTCTGCGGCGTGGTGGCAGGGCCGCTAGGGGAGTGGCTCCGGGCATATATAGGGTTAAATCTGCAGGGGTCATGTAAATACATAGGCCCCTTCCCTTCTCTTTTGGATGAATGGGGTGGTTTAGAAGGCGCTTTCCGATCTACGGTCCCTCGAAGCGAAGAGTTAGGCAGGCAATATGGGCCCTCTGACTTCCAGCTATGTGCTGTGCGGCTCCCCCGAAGCGAATAAAGGGAAGCTCGGGTGAGGTTACGCTTACGCTCAGCCTCTTTGATTGGTAGGCGGACGGGCTAAGCCCCCTACTTAAGATTCAATTCATAAGGCTAATTTTATATTGTCGTGAGGCTTTGGTTAGGCCGACTAATATGTATAGAGAGATCCCCTAGATGTATACATAGAATAGATGTTCATGGATAGACAGACGTTCCATTGATTCTTTGTTTTTGGGCTGAAAAAGCTCGTCGATCCAAATAAATCATTCTTCCGGTCTCTCTTCGCTCCCCACCCCGAAACTCACCCACGGCACAATGCCCATTCACTTCGCGAGCGGGAAGGCAACGAATTTCAGTTCATGAGACCGCAGCGCAGCGTAGTGGAGCAGCCGCGACACGCCTTACCTTAGCTGGATCTCGTTGGTGCCACCTAAACGGTAGGTAGGTGGCAGATGTGTGATTTTTGGAGTTGTCGTTCGTGCACGTGTCCCCAATTGAAGAATGAGTGATCTGTTCCCCTGCGGATCAAGGCCTTACCACTCGGTCCCTGATGGCCAGCGGGGGATTCGGTATAGCATCTCAGGTTCGTTTGCGCTACGCGTTCCCGCTGGACTGGACACATGTTACCTGTAGGAAGTATGGTTCCGAAAATGACTTCGGTTCGCCAGTTCAGGCTCAACTCCTCGCTTTGCGTTAGCGGACCTACAGGTCGGGCCGGTGCTCTGTGTGGGACGATACACGGGGAGAGAAGGGAACGCGTCGAGGCGGCGAACAAGACAACTACATTTTGGCTTTTCCCTCCATGAGATGAGCCCAGTGCATTGGACCGATGGATAAGAGAAATGAGATGGCCTAAAAAGCGCTTGGGCGCTCTACGTACGATGTAGACTCCATCAGATACATATCGATTTCTTTCTGATGGATCAAGAATAGATAGTTGTCTCATCAATAGATAGAAATAGGAGATTTCCCCTTATTCTTGAGAGATTCCCTCTCTATCTCTTTCGATCTATCAGAACAGATCAAGCTATCTATCAATCGATTTGAATATAGAACGCTCATCTCGCTTTTCATTCATTTTTCGTCACGAAAACATAGTCGCCATAATAAAAAGCAGGCGAAGCAGCTAGAAGTACTCGCTTCACGCTCTTGAATTATTATTCACGAATGAATTGGGAATGCTAAAAGAAAAATTCGATTCTGACTTCGTAGAGCCGGTGCTACTGTTGCCTGCGCGTAGGGCCGTCCCCCACTCCCGTCCCAGGGCGCTAAGGGGCTTGTTTTTGGAAAAGACGGCAGTGGTTTTCTGACGCCTCGAATCAAGCTTTTATTGCGACATGCTATGCTTTCTCCCCCATTGCTAGTAGGTTGATGGGTCGCGCGCCCGGCACATGTTTTGGCCTTGTGTGTCCATAACTCAAAATAGGTGACCTAACGGCCGCCGCCCGACTAAACATACAATAGTCACCAGATTTATATGAGCTACTGAGGAGCGCGCTTAAAGTATAAATGAAAGGAGTGGAACAAAGTGTCGCTTCGGGAAACAGGGGTATTGAAAATCTTAAAAACCCGTAGGTTCCAAATTTTAAAGCAATTCATGCCAAGATGACGGATCCTGCCGTAGGTGCCTCTACATGAGCTTCGGGTAACCAAATATGAACTGGTACCACAGGCACTTTGACGGCGAAAGAGGCGAAAGATTCCATAGAAAGATTTGGCACCGCTCAGTAAATTCTGTGGCTAATGAGATTTGTAAATCGGTTGTTCCTGTTTGGAGAAGTATCAACAGAATAGCTAATAGCATAAAAACAGATCCAAGTAAAGTATAAAGGAACAACTGATATGCTGCCTTGATCTTTCATTGTCTCGAACCCCATACCCCTATAATAATGGTAGAGGCAGGGGTGGCCCCAAAGCGGAATTGACCGGTGGTGCTTAGTCGAAGCTCCAGTAGGTAGCCACTCCCTTCTCAGAGAACCGTACGTGAGACTTCCGCCTCATACGGCTCCGTACCGAGCTTCCGTCGTCGGCCTTGGCACTAAACCACTATCTATGCATGTATTTTCAGCCTGGACTGACGAATCTTTTGCTTCTCGGGTGGTGTCGAACAATGGTGCTTGCGTTGCGGGAGATGCCCGCCCGTAGGGCCCGGCCTGCTTCCCGCTTAAAAGAACCGCTCACCGGACTAGTGGGGACCTATCTGGAGACATACTGAAAACCATGCCTTTCGAACCGAACGCAATGCCCGTCTTCCAAATAAAAAAAGGGTCTCGTTGGGAAGAAAGATTACGTGCGGCCTGTAAAGCACATGTAAGGCACAGTCGGGTTGCTCACGCAGCGGATCCTCTCTATCTATAGATAGAGAGATGTGAAAGTAATAGCCCTATGTTATGGCCGCCCCCCCCCCCCCCCCCACTTACGGCCTTTACGCTACTACTATTGTGATGTGAGCGGTTCAAATTGGTTGAATCTTTCTCAATCATCCTGGCCGGAACTTGTATGCAGCACTTGTACGGAGGTGCATGCATAAAGGTTTGGAACTCTTTTCTCATCTGAATCTTAAGGACACAGAAGAACCCTACCCCATTCTCAAACCCTCTGCCGAGCTCTACCCTGCCCGCATTTCCTTGTGTTATGAAGAGGAAAAAAAATCTCTCTACCTGCTGCCAACAGTCTTTCTTCGGAATTATCTGAACGGGTCGATCCTCCCATCCCGTTTGTTTTAGCAACTTATCCTAAGGTCTCCGCGCCAAGAGCTCCACGGCGACGACAGAGGAAGCAACCTGTCTACTGTGGCGGGGCGGCTTTTTTCTTTCACAATAAGACATGGACGATTATCCCTTCCTTCGGTAGCTTACGTGTTTACGTCCATCCCTGGTCAGGTACAGTTTCCTTTCGATTTCTCCCTTGTAGCCGTTACCCAAATTCGCGCAAGTGTGTCCACACCCCCAAACTTACTTGACGAGGAATCCTTTCTCGCGAACAAACACAACCCCTACACACACCTAGGAGCACCCCTTCCTGCATATCCATACAAGACCCGAGTAGGCGGGTCGAGGTCCTACGAGGTACCCACTACTCGGAGTACCCTCCCAATAGGAAAAAGATGTGTCTGTCAGGTTCGGTTCTTCTTCGTTGGGTTGGGCGGGTTCGACCAAAAATGGTATGCTTACACACAAGACTACCCCTCTTCCCAGAAGCTTCGCGGGGACTACTTTAGGACGACAGACGACCGCCCGTAGGGGGTTTACTGCACAAGGCCCCTGCAGAGGAAAGGCTTTATCCCAGCGAATAGAAGATACTCAGCTCCGCACAACATAGGGATTCACACTTTCGGGAAGAACATAGAATAGTAGAAGATCCAGCATGCAGAACACGACGATCAATATAAATTCACGAATTAGAAATGCTGTAATATACTCTTTCCCATTACTTGTCATACCAAACCAACCCACTAAAATGCAATTAGGGATCAGAAATGTGGTCAATATCACGATGAATAAAGAGATACCGTCAATACCCACAAATTGAGATTTGAACGTAGAAGGATCGAATTGTATCCGAAGAACAGGGGAATACAAAAACGTAATAAGAGAGGCGCACAGACCAATTAATCATATGGGTTGTATTCTTGAATTTGGAATGAAAAGAGGAGTAATGCTTCCTAGCACGGGACAAAGAATAAGACCACTTAGATCAGAATAGCATTCACAGAAATGTTCTAACATATAGTAGAATTGAACATAGAAGAGATTCATTGACAACAGTAAAAAGATGGGCGTCTAATTCCAATACAATAGGGGTCTATTAGTGCAAGTCAGCTGAACATCGTGATTGATGAGTGGGTAGGTGGGTTAGGTGTACCTCTCGCCCATTGGGAAGTAATGAGGCTAGTCTCCCCCTCTCTCCCCTGAATGAAGAAGTAGTGGGGGGCCCTTCCCGCGTTTGCGCCTTTATTTATATTCTTTCTATTTTTGAATTACCGATGGAGAATCTTTCTAAAAACATCTCTTTGGCAAAAAGCAATTCGTCGAGTTCAATTCAAGGTGCACCTTGCTTTATTTTTCAGGTAGCTTTTTCTTACGCCTATTTAGCTAGTGGGGCATTGGTCATAGCCGAAATTCGTCGAAGGGACAAAACAAAAGTAAAGAAGAGAAAGAAAGGAAAGTTTTTCTTTCTTTCAATCCAAATAAGAGAACAACGAAACCACTCAAAAATGAAAGTTAGATAAATAAGTCTTAGTAAGAACTAGTACTAGACTTCTTCCCCCCTTTCTTTTCTACTTTTTCTCTCTCCTTTTGTTTGTGCATCCACCCGGGCTTTTCATTCTTTTTTATTGAGACCCGGGGAATTCTATATAATAGTAAATGTAGAAAGGTGAGGGTGAGGTACTTTCCTCGGCATACGGAAAGAAAATCCAGGACGACGGCATTCAAAAGACGAGTAAGGGACGGGGAGAGGGAGGCTCTTGAAACCAAACGAGACTAGAAAGAACATGGGAATTAGCACCATTCATATGAGTGCTTTTGTCTCTTCGAGACAACAAAAGGACAGCTCTCTCTATATCTCAGTCTCGGTTTAGCATCATATATCGCTCTGGAGAGTATTTTTCTTGGTTGTAGTGCGGATGTTGGAGCAGCTCCTCTATGCTGTGGGTGTGGAGGGGGGCTGTCGCCCCTTGATAGAAGCAGAAGCGGGGGCCACCGGAGCTCTCTGCGTCGAGTGTTTCGATTGAAAGAGGAAGGGGGACAACTCAAATGCCAGCACAGAAATAGAAATAGTCGTGCTTCAAAGTGGAATTCTTCTAAGATCCATTGCTCGATTTTGCTACATGCTCTGCTCCCAAAAAGCAGAGAAACTTGCGAAGGCAGTCCGGGTTGGTTGGTCCGGAAAGTCATGGGAGATGTAGGTTAAGTAAAATAATATACTGGTGCTATTGATTATTGAATCTTATGAATCAAACACGACACACTTTTTATATCTCCTCCATCTACAAGGTAAACAGCTTAGCTTAGAGCACAGCGTGTTCGCCACCACACTGTCTAGCTGGTGCATTGGCCTTACCGTAAGAAGTCCGAGAGCGATATATCTCGTGACACGCGGAGCGTGGCATTTTTTTTTAGAAAGTTCGTATAACTTCAAAAGAATCATTCTTTATGAATCAAGTACCATTCAAACAAAGGGTGAATGCCTCTTTGAGTGAAGAAGAGAGGGGCTTTGTATAGACACTCTTGAGCCATGTTCGTCGCCCTAGGCTTACCATTATTTCATTTCATTCTATTGATTGGTTCTAGCTCCAAAGAACATATACATGGAGCTATGCCGACTTACGTACGTCTTGTTGACTAAACGATCAGGTATACCACGCCGCGAATCATCCCCTCTTTCCATAGAGGAGAGATAAAGAAAAGTCGAGATATAGTGATCGTGCCGTAAGACCTTGTTCCTTACTACTTGACTAAGTAGTATTCCACTCGTGCATTGTGTGTATGGGCTAGCCCATGATGCGGTCAGCTATGATATACTCAACTTCTTCTTTTGTAGGATTATCTACAACATCTGGTGGGTGCCCTCGTGGGCACGTTCCTCTCTGGGGCGGTCAGGTCTAATCGAAGTCAACTGACGACTCACATGGAATACGGGGTTCGTTTT
>CM067330.1:127145344-127152844 GCA_034376525.1 Nicotiana benthamiana
TTCTCATCACGTGAATGAGACATAACTTCTTATCATAAGAATAGTGAAATAGAAATCAGATTTTGATTGGTTTGAGGATTTCGACCTTGAACTAGAAGAGGTTCTGTTTTCTTTGGACAGGCAGGAAAGAGAGATCGGGATGATGGAGACTTGAAGAAGTATAGTATAAATCAAATAGATTGCTCGTTCGTAGATCAGCACAAAGCTATTAATCCAATTCGATCCAAGATGAGTTACCGAGTTCTTCTTCCTATGGTTGGCACGAGAATCCCTCTCAAAGGGTTAGAATCTGATTCGATCTCCAGGCTTATAACCAACCTATGAACAATGGTCTGTCTTGTCAAGTTGGTCTCCTTCCTTGGCATCAAGAGTCGTCATCCTTTCCGGTGGCCTTTTGGAACGCCTCTTGTAGGGTCTTCCATGTCTGGATGGTATGTCTTTAGACACCCCACATGGAAGACAGGGTGGATCTTTAGCTTGGAAAGAAGCTAAAGTTTTTAGGCAACTTGTCCTACTTTCTTTATGATGGGGAATGTCCCCTCATACTTGCGGCTGACACCCTTACTAAAAAAGAACGAAAGATTTTTTGCAATAGTGGATTTTTTTTTTCTCATCCTTCCGCTTGGAAATTCAGTTTCATGATTGAGTTTCCCCTTTCTTCTACAGATGTTGGGGGTCCAGCCCTCATAGGAAATTGCCTATGAGATCGCATTCCATCGGTTTTTAAGATTGGAGGGCTCCCTCTAGTGCTACCTAAAAAAGATCTTTGAGCAAGGGCTAGCTTCTCCACCCATTATTATCTCTATTATAGAGATGAGATGTCGAAAGATAGAGATAGAATCGAGACAGGTCATCTTTCTTCTATCTCTCTTGTGCCATTTATCATCTTGAGTGCACAATGTGTCTGTCTCTCAAGCGAATGAGGAAAGCAAGATAACAGAGTAGCTTCTGCCCACAAAGTCCTCTCCCTTCTCAAGGCTGGACTGATCCCCGGAGGTGAAGCCAACTTATTACTGATTGAGGATGATGACAAGCGGCAGTACTTTCTTCGCATCCTTCGTTTCAGGACAGGAGCCATCAGGTTTTATTATTTCAAATATCTCTTATTCATATATTACTAAAGGCTCACAACTTCGTTCCCTTATGCTCATTTAATCTAACGTTACTACCGCAGCTGATTTAGACCACTCACGGGGAACAGGAGAACGAAGCCTTTTCGCTAGCTGCTAAAATAGGGGTCGAAGGGTATAACCGATAAGCAGGAGCGCCCTCATCGATCTGTCACCCTCGTTTACCTTTACTTTAGATAACCACTTGCAGTCAAAAACTGCCTATGATCCCACAGGAGAAGATGCTCCCAAAGACACACACATAGAAACCTCATCTAATCATCCCAGATCATAGAATAGAAGAGATCTGGGTAAGGATGATGAAAGCGGGCCCCTCTAATACAAACCGCGCGGGACCGTCCACTAGCTCACAAGATTCCACTACAGTGGATCGGCTGGCTCGTAGGCTCTATAGACTCACTCTCTTCATAACGAGAGGAGCATACCACACGTATGACCTCCTTTAGCCTTGTTTTAAACGTTGGCTCCGTGGCCCAAAGTGCTCGTCTTTTTTTTTTGTCCCTGGAACTTTTGATCCCTTCCGCTCCGTTCTTTCCGACCTCGCGAGCGAAGTTTTTCCATGTCAAATCTCTTTTCTTTCAACTCCGCTTGGTGATCGCTCATGGCTAATATAGGTAGGTCCAGAGCTAGCTAGTGTTCAGAAGTCACTTAAGAGATTGAATATGGGTGCTATTAGAATAGGCTGTAGCCGCAAAGAAATATAGATTCGCATTGCGGGAAGGGAACCATAGCAGCTGATAAAGGCTGCTGGTGGAGCCGGAGAAGAACCGGGCGAAGGGCTGGGGCCTTAACGAAGTCCTAAGTCCTAAAGCTGTTGGAGCGACTTCCTTCGATTGGACCTGCCAATCGAATGAATCGTAATCTCGCTACTTCCCCTTTCTATCCTAAGCGGGGGAGAAGGATTAAAACCTTGTGTGAAGGATATTAAAGTCGTTGACCATACATCCGGTTTAAGGACAAATGGACAGTGAATCAACAAATCGAGTTGTTCGCAGGATAAGGATTCGGCAGTCGAGACATCTATATTTATTTCATTAAGAAAGAGAGGAAAGGATGCAAGGAAGGAAGCGCTAACCTATACGACTGCTATTCTTATTGATATTGACCAATGCGGGCTAAGGACGTTGATACCTGAGCCCTCTTCCAGTCTTGTTTTCATGCTCCCCAGTCGAGATGCCAAAGAAGAAGGAAGATTGACCACCGTCGATTCCGTCATGCTTTTCATACTGAGGTCGAGGTAGTAGGCCCCTTGTGTGTACTTCTTCCACATGGGGAAGGAAAGGAGTCCCTTTGCTTGCTTTTTGGGACATGTAAGACAGCCTAGCAAGTCCTTTTGAATGTCCATCAAAGGTGATCTGGGAAGAGGATTTCCGACATTCACCATCAAAAGGAGGGGCATACTTCTGTTCATGCCTGTTTCAAGTTCCTTATCACCCATATGCCTAGTTTTCAAGAATAAGGGCTTAGAGGATTGGGTGAACTTAAATCAGAATACCTTTCGCTTCTTCTGTCAGCTAATTCAACAATGTCAGCTACTGCCCTCGGGCTTGATTCCGTTCAACCATCAAGAAAGAAGCAAGCCTTTTTTTACCGGGGTTACCTCTTTATGGTTAAAATCAAATGCCAACGTGCTGAATCATAAAGTTTGAAGTGGGATCTAGCCTTTGGGCTTAGTTCAGAGTTCTGCTTTCTAGGCTTCTTCCTTAATCAGGAAAAGCCTTTACGCGGGTATGAATCAAATAAAAAAAAGTGAATCCGGATCCTTTACGACCTTCTCTCCTTGGTTCTGAGATTGTATGGATTTATGCCCTCTTTCTCTTCAAATTAAACCGGCATACTGAAATCGATTGCACTAAGGAGCTTCGATTTTGCTGAAAGAAGGACTTAATTGAAAAATCGAAATCTATTGGCTACATCTCGCGTATTTGCCCATATTACTTATATGGGGTGACCTCTGCTCCCATTCCTCAAAGCCCGGCAGCAGAGTCAACCCCTCCTTCGGTCGGTTCATGAGCTGCCAAAAGCTAACTCTACGCTCGGTAGCTACCAGAAGTTGCTTCGCTTCCAACTCGTTTAAATCAACTGATGCCATGGGTCATTCCCTTGTTTACGAAACTTGGCTATGAAAAGCATCGAGAAAGAAAGGAATAGGACCTAGGGCGTGAAATAGCTCCTAAGAAGAATTTCTCTCAGGGTGTTCACTGCTACTAGTCTCGCCTACAAAGGATTCAATAGCAGTGGATCTTGTGTTGACCGCGTCTTCCTTCAACAGCGGGGATAAGAGAAGAGCTAATGCTCTTACTATAGCACCAACCAAAAGCAGATTCTCGGCATCTCAGAGCAGAATGGATTCCCTTGCTTTCGGGTGATTCCTCTTTGAGCCCGGCCACTCTTTTCATTTACTATTGAGAACTGGATTCGTGAAAATAGAGGATCTCCACTTGACTTATAGCTGCGTAAGAAAAGCTAGTCAAAGGAGCTGGATGAGATCCCGCCTCAGATGTACTCTTTTGAGGGATGATGAATCCCCTTTTTTGAGGAACTGAGCAAGAAATGGGGCCATGAGAACTACATTTTGGTTTGATACCAAAACCATTTCCATCATTACCATAACCAAACTTGAAGGTGTAGTTACGGATTAACTTGACGCTGCAGTAGTCACGGATCTGGCTAGGTTATGTAGGCGCTCGTCCCCTCTTTGGGATATCAATTTGAATGGCGGGCTCGACTTTTTATGGCAAAAAGAAAAAAAAAATGAATTTTACAGTCGTTTGAAAGTAAGAAACAGAAGGAATTTCTGCTTTGTAAGAGGGATCCCGTCACACTAGCTCAGGCGCAGTACCAGCAGATGCCTAAGATGGAGAGGTACCCCATTGATTGTTGACGTGGGATTAGAATGCCCCACTAATTGATCAAAGGCTCAAGGCAGTGGTAGAGGTATAGGGCTTGGCCTATAGTGATGTCGAAGGCTTACTTTCCGATGCATAGTTAGCCCGCTTGCTTGCCCATCATAGGTCGTATTAACCCTATAATAAGTCTAAGCCAATCCAGGTCTTTTAATAATCCCGAACTTCCTCTCCTCCTTTCTTTCAAATGAACTTATGTAGATAGATAGCTATTCAATATCAATATCTCCTGCTGTAATGACTTGGGTTATCCTCAACTAGTTGAAAAGTTATGCTAAGGGGAATTATTGGCATGGTAGAAGGGATTGAGAGCCCTAGAAAGCCTAGAGCATTTCATGCTAGCAGTAGCATAATCCTTCCTCTCCCTAGTATGAAGTCGTACCCCTCCAAGAGGGAGCGTCTGGTTCTTAAGGACCAGGAGCGCAGTGTCTGCTTTTGATAATCTAAATATACCCTCTGAAATAGCTGCATTCATTCCGTAATCGCCTAAATGAAATTGTAAAGTCCCTAGAGGAGCTTACGATTTCCTATATGTAGTAGGAGCATTCTATTTATATGAATGATTTTTCCACAAAGGGCTCAGAGATGAGGATCTTCATCCTTAATCTTCCAAGAGGTCTGGACCATCAAACCAAGATTCAATAGAGGGTGAACTGATTGCTGGGCATACCAGGTGAGAGACTCTAACTAGGTATGTACACCTTCGCAGAATTGACCATTCCAAGAAGTCCACGGCCCCGGGGCCAAGATGGACTTCATCTGGAGGAAGTCTCAACTGCTTAGGTTTAAGTTCTCTACGTAAAAGGGCCCGTTTAACATAAGGATCCAAAAGGTAAACCCCTTCCTAACCAAAGGTCAAGAGGGTAAGACACTTTTGTGTACAACCTATCGCTTCGCTCGAGTGACTTCGCGGTATGCACATGTATCAATCAAGTGTAGTTTGTTATGGTGGGATCAATTCAATAAAAGAAACAAAAACAATTCAGTCGGTCTTGAAACAATTCATTGCATTTTCTCCTAGACTTGCTAGGTAAATCCATTTTATTATTCAACAATGAGCCACTAGACACTATGTATCTACTGCAAGTACATATGCATATATACTTATGTTTATAATATATGTACATATAGAGATTTTATCCACATAGTGAATAATTCCGGAATTAAATCAAAAATGCCCTTTTAACTCAGTGGTAGAGTAACGCCATGGTAAGGCGTAAGTCTTCGGTTCAAATCCGATAAGGGGCTTTGTAAAACTCCAATCTAGTATTCATATTTGAGGGAGAATTTTTATGTGTAATAAAAAAAGTAACTAACTAAATAATATATTTTCATTATTCTTAGTTATATAAAGTTGAACATTTGTTTAGTCAATTTTCATTATTATGAATTTATGAATAATGAAAAGTCACTTCTTGAATCACCGAATATTCCTATTTTCCATTATACCAACCAAACCCATTTTGAAATCAACAAAAGAAAAAGTAAGTGGACCTGACCTATTGAATAATGACTACATACGCTATTCTAATATTCAAATTCGATAGAGATTAAATTTGAGCATGAGCAGTTGATTTTTTTTAATTTCATTTTTTTGGACTCCACAAGAATTTGTCGATATTTTCGATTAAATCTTCTTGTTACTAGATTTTCTATAGGATAAATTATAGGAAGAAATTGTTATTCCTTTCCTCAACAGAGAAACCTTTCTTCCAAGTCACACCATAAGAGCCATTTATCTTTCTTTGATTCCAGATAAAAGATTAATTTCATCTATATTATATATTAATTTCTATCTAGATTATATATCTATATTATATTGAATAGATTGTAGATTTCGATGTATATCTATCAGATCGTGGCTTCATGTACCAAATATTTCAATATCGTTGCATCCGGTATTTTTGTTTTGTTCCAACAGTGTGATGAATAGATCCGAGAAAGAGATTTTCATTTTCAGCCTCCTATTTATTTATTTATTTTATTGAATTTTTTATTTTATAAAAGGAAAAATTGTAGATTATCTCTTTTTCTAACAGATAAAAGAATATAAAAAAAAAGATTCGATCGAACTGTCTTTTTTCCTTCGATCCGTGGAAAGATATACTCTGAGGTTTTAGAATTATTTATATGAAGTATGAGGGAAAGGGATCGCTTGGTGCTTGAAGAGTTCTTTCAAAACAAAGGATTGATTGAATTGTCTTATTAGGACAATTCATGGTTCATATGCTTAGTCAGAAGGAATAATCCAATGAAGTTCATGGATTTACCTAGGTCAGTTTATGGGCTAATCAATAAAGGATTTATCTTCTAAACCCATTGGAAAGGGCAGTGCAAGAGAAATCATACAAAAATGATCGAATCTTCGGACGCCCCGAAAAAGATATGAGGTGCTCGAAAATGGTCGAAGTAGTTTAATAGGAGGATCACTTTGTTGTTACTATGGGGTCCTGAAGCACAAGGAGATTTTACTCGTTGGTGTCAGTTGGGGGGTCTGTGGACTTTTGTTGCTCTCCATGGAGCTTTTGGCCTAATAGGTTTCATGTTACGTCAATTCGAGCTTGCTCGATCTCTTCAATTGAGACCTTATAATGCAATCGCATCCTCTGGTCCAATTGTTGTTTTTCTTTCTGTATTTCAGATTTATCCACTAGGTCAGTCTGGTTGGTTCTTTGCACCTAGTTTTGGTGTAGCACCTATTTTTCGATTCATCCTCTTTTTTCAAGGGTTTCATAATTGGACCTTGAACATCTTTCATATGATGGGAGTTGCTGGTGTATTGGGCGCTGCTTTGCTATGCGCCATTCATGGTGCTACTGTAGAAAAGACTTTATTTGAAGACGGTGATGGTGCAAATACATTCTGTGCTTTTAACCCTACTCAAGCCGAAGAAACTTATTCAATGGTCACCGCTAACCGCTTTTGGTCCCAAATCTTTGGGGTTTCTTTTTCCAATAAACGTTGGTTACATTTCTTTATGTTATTTGTACCAGTAACCAGTTTATGGATGAGTGCTCTTGGAGTAGTTGGTCTAGCCCTGAACCTACGTGCCTATGACTTCGTTTCTTAGGAAATTTGCGCAGCGGAAGATCCTGAATTTGAGACTTTCTACACCAAAAATATTCTCTTAAACGAAGGTATTCGCGCTTGGATGGCGGCTCAAGATCAGCCTCATGAAAACCATATATTCCCTAAGGAGGTTCTACCACGTGGAAACGCTCTTTAATGGAACTTTAGCCTTAGCTGGTCGTGTTCGCTTGGTGGGCCGGGAATGCCCGACTTATCAATTTATCCTGTAAACTACTAGGGGCTCATGTAGCCCATGCTGGATTAATCGTATTCTGGGCCGGAGCAATGAACCTATTTGAAGTGGCCCATTTCGTACCAGAGAGCATGTATGAACAAGGATTAATTTTACTTCCCCACCTAGCTACTCTAGGTTTGGGGGTAAAAAGTATATATAT